>JBBPBR010000313.1:0-31515 GCA_037974775.1 Cicer pinnatifidum
AAAACCCTAATTGGACAAGAATAAGCCTAGGGAGGACGAAAATGACCTAAATGTTCATCCAATGACACAAATGAACTTATTGGATGCACAAGATTGGTTAAAAACCCTAATTGGACAAGAATAAGCCTAGGGAGGACGAAAATGACCTAAATGTTCTTCCAATGACACAAACACACCTATTGGATGCATAAGATTGGTTAAAAATCCAAATTGGACAAGAATAAGCCTAGGGAGGCAAAAATGACAAAAATGTTCGTCCAATGACACAAACACACCTATTGGATGCACAAGATTGCATAAAAACCCTAATTGGACAAGAATAAGACTAGGGAGGACGTAAATGACCTAAATGTTCCACCAATGACACAAATGAACTTGTTGGATGCACAAGATTGGTTAAAAACCCTAATTGGACAAGAATAAGCATAGGGAGGACGAAAATGACCTAAATGTTCATCCAATGACACAAACCCACATTATGGATGCACAAGATTGCTTAAAACCCTAATTGGACAAGATAAGACTAGGGAGGACGAAAATGACCTAAATGTTCATCCAATGACACAAATGAACTTATTGAATGCACAACATTGGTTAAAAACCCTAATCGGACATGAATAAGCCTAGGAAGGACGAAAATGACCTAAATGTTCGTCCAATGACACAAACACACCTATTGGATGCACATGATTGCATAAAAACCCTAATTGGTCTAGAATAAGACTAGGGAGGACGAAAATGACCTAAATGATCCTCCTATGACACAAACACACCTATTGGATGCACAAGATTGCATAAAAAACCCTAATTGGACAAGAATAAGACTAGGGAGGACGAAAATGACCTAAATGTTCATCCAATGACACAAATGAACTTATTGGATGCACAAGATTGGTTAAAAACCCTAATTGGACAAGAATAAGACTAGGGAGGACGAAAATGACCAAATTGTTCATCCAATGACACAAATGAACTTATTGGATGCACAAGATTGGTTAAAAACCCTAATAGGACAAGAATAAGCCTAGAGAGGACGAAAGTGACCTAAATGTTCGTCCAATGACACAAACACACCTATTGGATGCACAAGATTGCATAAAAACCATAATTGGACAAGAATAAGACTAGGGAGGACGAAAATGACCTAAATGTTCCTCCAATGACACAAACACACCTATTGGATGCACAAGATTGCATAAAAAACCCTAATTGGACAAGAATAAGACTAGGGAGGACGAAAATGACCTAAATGTTCATCCAATGACACAAATGAACTTATTGGATGCACAAGATTGGTTAAAAACCCTAATTGGACAAGAATAAGACTAGGGAGGACGAAAATGACCCAAATGTTCATCCAATGACACAAATGAACTTAGTGGATGCACAAGATTGGTTAAAAACCCTAATTGGACAAGAATAAGCCTAGGGAGGACGAAAATGACCTAAATGTTCGTCCAATGACACAAAAACACCTATTGGATGCACAAGATTGCATAAAAACCCTAATTGGACAAGAATAAGACTAGGGAGGACGAAAATGACCTAAATGTTCCTCCAATGACACAAACACACCTATTGGATGCACAAGATTGCATAAAAACCCTAATTGGACAAGAATAAGACTAGGGAGGACTTAAATGACCTAAATGTTCCACCAATGACACAAATGAACTTATTGGATACACAAGGTTTGTTAAAAACCCTAATTGGACAAGAATAAGCCTAGGGAGGACGAAAATGACCTAAATGTTCAACCAATGACACAAATGAACTTATTGGATGCACAAGGTTGGTTAAAAACCCTAATTGGACAAGAATAAGCCTAGGGAGGACGAAAATGACCTAAATGTTCGTCCAATGACACAAACACACCTATTGGATGCACAGGATTGCCTAAAAACCCTAATTGGACAAGAATAAGACTAGGGAGGACGAAAATGACCTAAATGTTAATCCAATGACACAAATGAACTTATTGGATGCACAAGATTGGTTAAAAACCCTAATTGGACAAGAATAAGCTTAGGGAGGACGAAAATGACCTAAATGTTCATCCAATGACACAAACACACCTATTGGATGCACAAGATTGCATAAAAACCCTAATTGGACAAGAATAAGACTAGGGAGGACGAAAATGACCTAAATGTTCATCCAATGACACAAATGAACTTATTGGATGCACAAGATTGGTTAAAAACCCTAATTGGACAAGAATAAGCTTAGGGAGGACGAAAATGACCTAAACGTTCGTCCAATGACACAAACACACCTATTGGATGCACAAGATTGCATAAAAACCCTAATTGGACAAGAATAAGACTAGGGAGGACGAAAATGACCTAAATGTTCATCCAATGACACAAATGAACTTATTGGATGCACAAGATTGGTTAAAAACCCTAATTGGACAAGAATAAGTTTAGGGAGGAAGAAAATGACCTAAATGTTCGTCCAATGACACAAACACACCTATTGGATGCACAAGATTGCATAAAAACCCTAATTGGACATGAATAAGACTAGGGAGGACGAAAATGACCTCAATGTTCCTCCAATGACACAAACACACCTATTGGATGCACAAGATTGCATAAAAACCCTAATTGGACAAGAATAAGACTAGGGAGGACGAAAATGACCTAAATGTTCATCCAATGACACAAATGAACTTATTGGATGCACAAGATTGGTTAAAAACCCTAATTGGACAAGAATAAGCATAGGGAGGACGAAAATGACCTAAACGTTCATCCAATGACACAAACCCACATATTGGATGCACAAGATTGCTTAAAACCCTAATTGGACAAGAATAAGACTAGGGAGGATGAAAATCACCTAAATGTTCATCCAATGACACAAATGAACTTATTGAATGCACAAGATTGGTTAAAAACCCTAATTGGACAAGAATATGCCTAGGGAGGTCGAAAATGACCTAAGTGTTCTTCCAATGACACAAACATACATATTGGATGCACAAGATTGCATAAAAACCCTAATTGGACAAGAATAAGACTAGGGAGGACGAAAATGACCTAAATGTTCCTCCAATGACACAAACACACCTATTGGATGCACAAGATTGCATAAAAACCCTAATTGGACAAGAATAAGACTAGGGAGGACGAAAATGACCTAAATGTTCATCCAATGACACAAATGAACATATTGAATGCACAAGATTGGTTAAAAACCCTAATCGGTCAAGAATAAGCCTAGGGAGGACGAAAATGACCTAAATGTTCATCCAATGACACAAATGAACTTATTGGATGCACAAGATTGGTTAAAAACCCTAATTGGACAAGAATAAGCCTAGGGAGGACGAAAATGACCTAAATGTTCGTCCAATGACACCAACACACCTATTGGATGCACAAGATTGCATAAAATCCCTAATTGGAAAAGAATAAGACTAGGGAGGACGAAAATGACCTAAATGTTCATCCAATGACACAAACACACATATTGGATGCACAAGATTGCATAAAAACCCTAATTGGACAAGAATAAGACTAGGGAGGACGAAAATGACCTAAATGTTCCTCCAATGACACAAACACACCTATTGGATGCACAAGATTGCATAAAAACCCTAATTGGACAAGAATAAGACTAGGGAGGACGAAAATGACCTAAATGTTCATCCAATGACACAAATGAACTTATTGGATGCACAAGATTGGTTAAAAACCCTAATTGGAAAAGAATAAGCCTAGGGATGACGGAAATGACCTAAATGTGAGACAAACACACCTATTGGATGCACAAGATTGCATAAAAACCCTAATTGGACAAGAATAAGACTAGGGAGGACGAAAATGACCTAAATGTTCCTCCAATGACACAAACACACCTATTGGATGCACAAGATTGCATAAAAACCCTAATTGGACAAGAATAAGCCTAGGGAGGACGAAAATGACCTAAATGTTCGTCCAATGACACAAACACATCTATTGGATGCACAACATTGCATAAAAACCCTAATTGGACAAGAATAAGACTAGGGAGGACGAAAATGACCTAAATGTTCATCCAATGACACAAATGAACTTATTGGATGCACAAGATTGGTTAAAAACCCTAATTGGACAAGAATAAGCATAGGGAGGACGAAAAGGACCTAAACGTTCATCCAATGACACAAACCCATATATTGGATGCACAAGATTGCTTAAAACCCTAATTGGACAAGAATAATACTAGGGAGGACGAAAATGACCTAAATGTTCATCCAATGACACAAATGAACTTATTGAATGCACAAGATTGGTTAAAAACCCTAATCGGACAAGAATAAGCCTAGGGAGGACGAAAATGACCTAAATGTTCTTCCAATGACACAAACACACCTATTGGATGCACAAGATTGAATAAAAACCCTAATTCGACAAGAATAAGACTAGGGAGGACGAAAATGACCTAAATGTGCCTCCAATGACACAAACACACCTATTGGATGCACAAGATTGCATAAAAACCCTAATTGGACAAGAATAAGACTAGGGAGGACGTAAATGACCTAAATGTTCGTCCAATGACACAAACACACCTATTGGATGCACAAGATTGCATAAAAACCCTAATTGGACAAGAATAAGACTAGGGAGGACGAAAATGACCTAAATGTTCATCCAATGACACAAATGAACTTATTGGATGCACAAGATTGGTTAAAAACCCTAATTGGACAAGAATAAGCATAGGGAGGACGAAAATGACCTAAATGTTCATCCAATGACACAAACACACATATTGGATGCACAAGATTGCTTAAAACCCTAATTGGACAAGAATAAGACTAGGGAGGACGTAAATGACCTAAATGTTCCACCAATGACACAAATGAACTTATTGGATGCACAAGGTTGGTTAAAAACCCTAATTGGACAAGAATAAGCCTAGGGAGGACGAAAATGACCTAAATGTTCAACCAATGACACAAATGAACTTATTGGATGCACAAGGTTGGTTAAAAACCCTAATTGAACAAGAATAAGCCTAGGGAGGACGAAAATGACCTAAAATTTCGTCCAATGACACAAACACACCTATTGGATGCACAAGAATGCATAAAAACCCTAATTGGACAAGAATAAGAGTAGGGAGGACGAAAATGACCTAAATGTTCCTCCAATGACACAAACACACCTATTGGATGCACAAGATTGCATAAAAACCCTAATTGAACAAGAATAAGACTAGGGAGGACGAAAATGACCTAAATGTTCGTCCAATGACACAAACACACCTATTGGATGCACAAGATTGCATAAAAACCCTAATTGAACAAGAATAAGACTAGTGAGGACGAAAATGACCTAAATGTTCCTCCAATGACACAAACACACCTATTGGATGCACAAGATTGCATAAAAACCCTAATTGGACAAGAATAAGACTAGGGAGGACGAAAATGACCTAAATGTTGCTCCAATGACACAAACACACCTATTGGATGCACAAGATTGCATAAAAACCCTAATTGGACAAGAATAAGACTAGGGAGGACGAAAATGACCTAAATGTTCATCCAATGACACAAATGAACTTATTGGATGCACAAGATTGGTTAAAAACCCTAATTGGACAAGAATAAGCCTAGGGAGGACGAAAATGACCTAAATGTTCGTCCAATGACGCAAACACACCTATTGGATGCACAAGATTGCATAAAAACCCTAATTGGACAAGAATAAGACTACGGAAGACAAAAATGACCTAAATGTTCTTCCAATGACACAAACACACCTATTGGATGCACAAGATTGCATAAAAACCCTAATTGGACAAGAATAAGACTAGGGAGGACGAAAATGACCTAAATGTTCCTCCAATGACACAAACACACCTATTGGATGCACAAGATTGCATAAAAACCCTAATTGGACAAGAATAAGACTAGGGAGGACGAAAATGACCTAAATGTTCATCCAATGACACAAATGAACTTATTGGATGCACAAGATTGGTTAAAATCCCTAATTGGATAAGAATAAGCCTAGGGAGGACGAAAATGACCTAAATGTTCGTCCAATGACACAAACACACCTATTGGATGCACAAGATTGCATAAAAACCCTAATTGGACAAGAATAAGACTAGGGAGGACGAAAATGACCTAAATGTTCATCCAATGACACAAATGAACTTATTGGATGCACAAGATTGGTTAAAAACCCTAATTGGACAAGAATAAGCATAGGGAGGACGAAAATGACCTAAACGTTCATCCAACCCACATATTGGATGCACAAGGTTGGTTAAAAACCCTAATTGGACAAGAATAAGCCTAGGGAGGACGAAAAAGACCTAAATGTTCGTCCAATGACACAAATGAACTTATTGAATGCACAAGATTGGTTAAAAACCCTAATCGGACAAGAATAAGCCTAGGGAGGACGAAAATGACCTAAATGTTCGTCCAATGACACAAACACACCTATTGGATCCACAAGATTGCATAAAAACCCTAATTGGACAAGAATAAGACTAGGGAGGACGAAAATGACCTAAATGTTCCTCCAATGACACAAACACACCTATTGGATGCACAAGATTGCATAAAAACCCTAATTGGACAAGAATAAGACTAGGGAGGACGTAAATGACCTAAATGTTCGTTCAATGACACAAACACACCTATTGGATGCACAAGATTGCATAAAAACCCTAATTCGACAAGAATAAGACTAGCGAGGACGAAAATGACCTAAATGTTCCTCTAATGACACAAACACACCTATTGGATGCACAAGATTGCATAAAAACCCTAATTGGACAAGAATAAGACTAGGGAAGACGTAAATGACCTAAATGTTCCACCAATGACACAAATGAACTTATTGGATACACAAGGTTGGTTAAAAACCCTAATTGGACAAGAATAAGCCTAGGGAGGACGAAAATGACCTAAATGTTCAACCAATGACACAAATGAACTTATTGGATGCACAAGGTTGGTTAAAAACCCTAATTGGACAAGAATAAGCCTAGGGAGGACGAAAATGACCTAAATGTTCGTCCAATGACACAAACACACCTATTGGATGCACAGGATTGCCTAAAAACCCTAATTGGACAAGAATAAGACTAGGGAGGACGAAAATGACCTAAATGTTAATCCAATGACACAAATGAACTTATTGGATGCACAAGATTGGTTAAAAACCCTAATTGGACAAGAATAAGCTTAGGGAGGACGAAAATGACCTAAATGTTCATCCAATGACACAAACACACCTATTGGATGCACAAGATTGCATAAAAACCCTAATTGGACAAGAATAAGACTAGGGAGGACGAAAATGACCTAAATGTTCATCCAATGACACAAATGAACTTATTGGATGCACAAGATTGGTTAAAAACCCTAATTGGACAAGAATAAGCTTAGGGAGGACGAAAATGACCTAAACGTTCGTCCAATGACACAAACACACCTATTGGATGCACAAGATTGCATAAAAACCCTAATTGGACAAGAATAAGACTAGGGAGGACGAAAATGACCTAAATGTTCATCCAATGACACAAATGAACTTATTGGATGCACAAGATTGGTTAAAAACTCTAATTGGACAAGAATAAGCCTAGGGAGGACGAAAATGGCCTAAATGTTCATCCAATGACACAAATGAACTTATTGGATGCACAAGATTGGTTAAAAACCCTAATTGGACAAGAATAAGCCTAGGGAGGACGAAAATGACCTAAATGTTCGTCCAATGACACAAACACACCTATTGGATGCACAAGATTGCATAAAAACCCTAATTGGACAAGAATAAGACTAGGGAGGACGAAAATGACCTAAATGTTCCTCCAATGACACAAACACACCTATTGGATGCACAAGATTGCATAAAAACCCTAATTGGACAAGAATAAGACTAGGGAGGACGTAAATGACCTAAACGTTCCACCAATGACACAAATGAACTTATTGGATGCACAAGGTTGGTTAAAAACCCTAATTGGACAAGAATAAGACTAGGGAGGACGAAAATGACCTAAATGTTCATCCAATGACACAAATGAACTTATTGGATGCACAAGATTGGTTAAAAACCCTAATTGGACAAGAATAAGCCTAGGGAGGACGAAAATGACCTAAATGTTCCTCCAATGACACAAACACTCCTATTGGATGCACAAGATTGCATAAAAACCCTAATTCGACAAGAATAAGTCTAGGGAGGACGAAAATGACCTAAATGTTCCTCCAATGACACAAACACACCTATTGGATGCACAAGATTGCATAAAAACCCTAATTGGACAAGAATAAGACTAGGGAGGACGAAAATGACCTAAATGTTGCTCCAATGACACAAACACACCTATTGGATGCACAAGATTGCATAAAAACCCTAATTCGACAAGAATAAGACTAAGGAGGACGAAAATGACCTAAATGTTCATCCAATGACACAAATGAACTTATTGGATGCACAAGATTGGTTAAAAACCCTAATTGGACAAGAATAAGCCTAGGGAGGACGAAAATGACCTAAATGTTCGTCCAATGACACAAACACACCTATTGGATGCACAAGATTGCATAAAAACCCTAATTGGATAAGAATAAAACTAGGGAGGACCAAAATGACCTAAATGTTCCTCCAATGACACAAACACACCTATTGGAAGCACTAGATTGCATAAAACCCTAATTCGACAAGAATAAGACTAGGGAGGACGAAAATGACCTAAATGTTCATCCAATGACACAAATGAACTTATTGGATGCACAAGATTGGTTAAAAACCCTAATTGGACAAGAATAAGCCTAGGGAGGACGAAAATGACCTAAATGTTCATCCAATGACACAAATGAACTTATTGGATGCACAAGATTGGTTAAAAACCCTAATTGGACAAGAATAAGCCTAGGGAGGACGAAAATGACCTAAATGTTCGTCCAATGAAACAAACACATCTATTGGATGCACAAGATTGCATAAAAACCCTAATTGGACAAGAATAAGACTAGGGAGGACGAAAATGACCTAAATGTTCCTCCAATGACACAAACACACCTATTGGATGCACAAGATTGCATAAAAACCCTAATTGGACAAGAATAAGCATAGGGAGGACGAAAATGACCTAAACGTTCATCCAATGACACAAACCCACATATTGGATGCACAAGATTGCTTAAAACCCTAATTGGACAAGAATAAGGCTAGGGAGGACGAAAATTACCTAAATGTTCATCCAATGACACAAATGAACTTATTGAATGCACAAGATTGGTTAAAAACCCTAATCGGACAAGAATAAGCCTAGGGAGGATGAAAATGACCTAAATGTTCTTCCAATGACACAAACACACCTATTGGATGCACAAGATTGCATAAAAACCCTAATTGGACAAGAATAAGACTAGGGAGGACGAAAATGACCTAAATGTTCCTCCAATGACACAAACACACCTATTGGATGCACAAGATTGCATAAAAACCCTAATTGGACAAGAATAAGACTAGGGAGGACGAAAATGACCTAAATGTTCATCCAATGACACAAATGAACTTATTGGATGCACAAGATTGGTTAAAAACCCTAATTGGACAAGAATAAGCATAGGGAGGACGAAAATGACCTAAACGTTCATCCAATGACACAAACCCACATATTGGATGCACAAGATTGCTTAAAACCCTAATTGGACAAGAATAAGACTAGGGAGGATGAAAATCACCTAAATGTTCATCCAATGACACAAATGAACTTATTGAATGCACAAGATTGGTTAAAAACCCTAATTGGACAAGAATATGCCTAGGGAGGTCGAAAATGACCTAAGTGTTCTTCCAATGACACAAACATACATATTGGATGCACAAGATTGCATAAAAACCCTAATTGGACAAGAATAAGACTAGGGAGGACGAAAATGACCTAAATGTTCCTCCAATGACACAAACACACCTATTGGATGCACAAGATTGCATAAAAACCCTAATTGGACAAGAATAAGACTAGGGAGGACGAAAATGACCTAAATGTTCATCCAATGACACAAATGAACTTGTTGGATGCACAAGATTGGTTAAAAACCCTAATTGGACAAGAATAAGCATAGGGAGGACGAAAATGACCTAAATGTTCATCCAATGACACAAACCCACATTATGGATGCACAAGATTGCTTAAAACCCTAATTGGACAAGATAAGACTAGGGAGGACGAAAATGACCTAAATGTTCATCCAATGACACAAATGAACTTATTGAATGCACAACATTGGTTAAAAACCCTAATCGGACATGAATAAGCCTAGGAAGGACGAAAATGACCTAAATGTTCGTCCAATGACACAAACACACCTATTGGATGCACATGATTGCATAAAAACCCTAATTGGTCTAGAATAAGACTAGGGAGGACGAAAATGACCTAAATGATCCTCCTATGACACAAACACACCTATTGGATGCACAAGATTGCATAAAAACCCTAATTGGACAAGAATAAGACTAGGGAGGACGAAAATGACCTAAATGTTCATCCAATGACACAAATGAACTTATTGGATGCACAAGATTGGTTAAAAACCCTAATTGGACAAGAATAAGTTTAGGGAGGACGAAAATGACCTAAATGTTCCTCCAATGACACAAACACACCTATTGTATGCACAAGATTGCATAAAAACCCTAATTGGACAAGAATAAGACTAGGGTGGACGAAAATGACCTAAATGTTCCTCCAATGACACAAACACACCTATTGGATGCACAAGATTGCATAAAAACCCTAATTCGACAAGAATAAGACTAAGGAGGACGAAAATGACCTAAATGTTCATCCAATGACACAAATGAACTTATTGGATGCACAAGATTGGTTAAAAACCCTAATTGGACAAGAATAAGCCTAGGGAGGACGAAAATGACCTAAATGTAGTCCAATGACACAAACACACCTATTGGATGCACAAGATTGCATAAAAACCCTAATTGGACAAGAATAAGATTAGGGAGGACGAAAATGACCTAAATGTTCCTCCAATGACACAAACACACCTATTGGATGCACAAGATTGTATAAAAACCCTAATTCGACAAGAATAAGACTAGGGAGGACGAAAATGACCTAAATGTTCCTCCAATGACACAAACACACCTATTGGATGCACAAGATTGCATAAAAACCCTAATTGGACAAGAATAAGACTAGGGATGACGTAAATGACCTAAATGTTCCACCAATGACACAAACACACCTATTGGATGCACAAGATTGCATAAAAACCCTAATTCGACAAGAATAAGACTAGGGAGGACGAAAATGACCTAAATGTTCATCCAATGAAACAAATGAACTTATTGGATGCACAAGATTGGTTAAAAACCCTAATTCGACAAGAATAAGCCTAGGGAGGACGTAAATGACCTAAATGTTCATCCAATGACACAAATGAATTTATTGGATGCACAAGATTGGTTAAAAACCCTAATTGGACAAGAATAAGCATAGGGAGGACGAAAATGACCTAAATGTTCATCCAATGACACAAACACACATATTGGATGCACAAGATTGCTTAAAACCCTAATTGGACAAGAATAAAACTAGGGATGACGAAAATGACCTAAATGTTCATCCAATGACACAAATGAACGTATTGGATGCACAAGATTGGTTAAAAACCCTAATTGGACAAGAATAAGCCTAGGGAGGACGAAAATGACCTAAATGTTCGTCCAATGACACAAACACACCAATTGGATGCACAAGATTGCATAAAAACCCTAATTGGACAAGAATAAGACTAGGGAGGACGTAAATGACCTAAATGTTCCACCAATGACACAAATGAACTTATTGGATGCACAAGGTTGGTTAAAAACCCTAATTGGACAAGAATAAGCCTAGGGAGGACGAAAATGACCTAAATGTTCAACCAATGACACAAATGAACTTATTGGATGCACAAGGTTGGTTAAAAACCCTAATTGGACAAGAATAAGCCTAGGGAGGACGAAAATGACCTAAATGTTCGTCCAATGACACAAACACACCTATTGGATGCACATGATTGCCTTAAAACCCTAATCGAACAAGAATAAGCCTAGGGATGACGAAAATGACCTAAATGTTCGTCCAATGACACAAACACACCTATTGGATGCACAAGATTGCATAAAAACCCTAATTGGACAAGAATAAGACTAGGGAGGACGAAAATGACCTAAATGTTCCTCCAATGACACAAACACACCTATTGGATGCACAAGATTGCATAAAAATCCTAATTCGACAAGAATAAGACTAGGGAGGACAAAAATGACCTAAATGTTCATCCAATGACACAAATGAGCTTATTGGATGCACAAGAGTGGTTAAAAACCCTAATTGGACAAGAATAAGCCTAGGGAGGACGAAAATGACCTAAATGTTCGTCCCATGACACAAACACACCTATTGGATGCACAAGATTGCATAAAAACCCTAATTGGACAAGAATAAGACTAGGGAGGACGAAAATGACCTAAATGTTCCTCCAATGACACAAACACACCTATTGGATGCACAAGATTGCATAAAAACCCTAATTGGACAAGAATAAGACTAGGGAGGACGAAAATGACATAAATGTTCATCCAATGACACAAATTAACTTATTGGATGCACAAGATTGGTTAAAAACCCTACTTGGACAAGAATAAGCCTAGGGAGGACGAAAATGACCTAAATGTTCGTCCAATGACACAAACACACCTATTGGATGCACAAGATTGCATAAAAACCCTAATTCGACAAGAATAAGCCTAGGGAGGACGAAAATGACCTAAATGTTCGTCCAATGACACAAACACACCTATTGGATGCACAAGATTGCATAAAAACCCTAATTGGACAAGAATAAGACTAGGGAGGACGTAAATGACCTAAATGTTCCACCCATGACACAAATGAACTTATTGGATGCACAAGGTTGGTTAAAAACCCTAATTGGACAAGAATAAGCCTAGGGAGGACGAAAATGACCTAAATGTTCAACCAATGACACAAATGAACTTATTGGATGCACAAGGTTGGTTAAAAACCCTAATTGGACAAGAAAAAGCCTAGGGAGGACGAAAATGACCTAAATGTTCATCCAATGACACAAATGAACTTATTGGATGCACAAGATTGGTTAAAAACCCTAATTGGACAAGAATAAGCCTAGGGAGGACGAAAATGACCTAAATGTTCGTCCAATGACACAAACACACCTATTGGATCCACAAGATTGCATAAAAACCCTAATTGGACCAGAATAAGATTAGGGAGGACGAAAATGACCTAAATGTTCCTCCAATGACACAAATGAACTTATTGGATGCACAAGGTTGGTTAAAAACCCTAATTGGACAAGAATAAGCCTAGGGAGGACGAAAATGACCTAAATGTTCAACCAATGACACAAATGAACTTATTGGATGCACAAGGTTGGTTAAAAACCCTAATTGGACAAGAATAAGCCTAGGGAGGACGAAAATGACCTAAATGTTCGTCCAATGACACAAATGAACTTATTGGATGCACAGGATTGCATAAAAACCCTAATTGGACAAGAATAAGCCTAGGGAGGACGAAAATGACCTAAATGTTCGTCCAATGACACAAATGAACTTATTGGATGCACAAGATTGGTTGAAAACCCTAATTGCACAAGAATAAGCCTAGGGAGGACGAAAATGACCTAAATGTTCATCCAATGACACAAATGAACTTATTGGATGCACAAGATTGGTTAAAAACCCTAATTGGACAAGAATAAGCCTAGGGAGGACGAAAATGACCTAAATGTTCATCCAATGACACAAACACACCTATTTGATGCACAAGATTGGTTAGAAACCGTAATTGGACAAGAATAAGCCTAGGAAGGACGAAAATGACCTAAATGTTAATCCAATGACACAAATGAACTTATTGGATGCACAAGATTGGTAAAAAACCCTAATTGGACAAGAATAAGCCGAGGGAGGACGAAAATGACCTAAATGTTCATCCAATGACACAAACACACCTATTGGATGCACAAGATTGGTTAAAAACCCTAATTGGACAAGAATAAGCCTAGGGAGGACGAAAATGACCTAAATGTTCATCCAATGACACAAATGAACTTATTGGATGCACAAGATTGGTTAAAAACCCTAATTGGACAAGAATAAGCCTACGGAGGACGAAAATGACCTAAATGTTCGTCCAATGACACAAACACACCTATTGGATGCACAAGATTGCATAAAAACCATAATTGGACAAGAATAAGCCTAGGGAGGACGAAAATGACCTAAATGTTCATCCAATGACACAAATGAACTTATTGGATGCACAAGATTGGTTAAAAACCCTAATTGGACAAGAATAAGCCTAGGGAGGACGAAAATGACCTAAATGTTCGTCCAATGACACAAACACACCTATTGGATGCACAAGATTGCATAAAAATCCTAATTCGACAAGAATAAAACTAGGGAGGACGAAAATGACCTAAATGTTCATCCAATGACACAAATGAACTTATTGGATGCACAAGATTGGTTAAAAACCCTAATTGGACAAGAATAAGCATAGGGAGGACGAAAATGACCTAAATGTTTATCCAATGACACAAACCCACATATTGGATGCACAAGATTGCTTAAAACCCTAATTGGACAAGAATAAGACTAGGGAGGACGAAAATGACCTAAATGTTCCTCCAATGACACAAATGAACTTATTGAATGCACAACATTGGTTAAAAACCCTAATCGGACATGAATAAGCCTAGGGAGGACGAAAATGACCTAAATGTTCGTCCAATGACACAAACACACCTATTGGATGCACAAGATTGCATAAAAACCCTAATTGGACAAGAATAAGACTAGGGAGGACGAAAATGACCTAAATGTTCCTCCAATGACACAAACAGACCTATTGGAAGCACAAGATTGCATAAAAACCCTAATTGGACAAGAATAAGACTAGGGAGGACGAAAATGACCTAAATGTTCATCCAATGACACAAATGAACTTATTGGATGCACAAGATTGGTTAAAAACCCTAATTGGACAAGAATAAGTTTAGGGAGGACGAAAATGACCTAAATGTTCCTCCAATGACACAAACACACCTATTGGATGCACAAGATTGCATAAAAACCCTAATTGGACAAGAATAAGACTAGGGAGGACGAAAATGACCTAAATGTTGCTCCAATGACACAAACACACCTATTGGATGCACAAGATTGCATAAAAACCCTAATTCGACAAGAATAAGACTAAGGAGGACGAAAATGACCTAAATGTTCATCCAATGACACAAATGAACTTATTGGATGCACAAGATTGGTTAAAAACCCTAATTGGACAAGAATAAGCCTAGGGAGGACGAAAATGACCTAAATGTTCGTCCAATGACACAAACACACCTATTGGATGCACAAGATTGCATAAAAACCCTAATTGCACAAGAATAAGATTAGGGAGGACGAAAATGACCTAAAACTTCCTCCAATGACACAAACACACCTATTGGATGCACAAGATTGTATAAAAACCCTAATTCGACAAGAATAAGACTAGGGAGGACGAAAATGACCTAAATGTTCCTCCAATGACACAAACACACCTATTGGATGCACAAGATTGCATAAAAACCCTAATTGGACAAGAATAAGACTAGGGAGGACGTAAATGACCTAAATGTTCCACCAATGACACAAATGAACTTATTGGATGCACAAGGTTGGTTAAAAACCCTAATTGGACAAGAATAAGCCTAGGGAGGACGAAAATGACCTAAATGTTCAACCAATGACACAAATGAACTTATTGGATGCACAAGGTTGGTTAAAAACCCTAATTGGACAAGAATAAGCCTAGGGAGGACGAAAATGACCTAAATGTTCGTCCAATGACACAAATGAACTTATTGGATGCACAGGATTGCATAAAAACCCTAATTGGACAAGAATAAGCCTAGGGAGGACGAAAATGACCTAAATGTTCGTCCAATGACACAAATGAACTTATTGGATGCACAAGATTGGTTGAAAACCCTAATTGCACAAGAATAAGCCTAGGGAGGACGAAAATGACCTAAATGTTCATCCAATGACACAAATGAACTTATTGGATGCACAAGATTGGTTAAAAACCCTAATTGGACAAGAATAAGCCTAGGGAGGACGAAAATGACCTAAATGTTCATCCAATGACACAAATGAACTTATTGGATGCACAAGATTGGTTAAAAACCCTAATTGGACAAGAATAAGCCTAGGGAGGACGAAAATGACCTAAATGTTCATCCAATGACACAAATGAACTTATTGGATGCACAAGATTGGTTAAAAACCCTAATTGGACAAGAATAAGCCTAGGGACGACGAAAATGTCCTAAATGTTCGTCCAATGACACAAACACACCTATTGGATGCAAAAGATTGCATAAAAACGCTAATTGGACAAGAATAAGACTAGGGAGGACGAAAATGACTTAAATGTTCCTCCAATGACACAAACACCTATTGGATGCACAAGATTGGTTAAAAATCCTAATTGGACAAGAATAAGCCTAGGGAGGACGAAAGTGTCATAAATGTTCCTCCAATGACACAAATGAACTTATTGGTTGCACAAGATTGTCTAAAACCCCTAATTGGACAAGAATAAGCCTAGGGAGGACGAAAATGACCTAAATGTTCATCCAATGAGACATATGAACTAATTGGTTGCACAAGATTGGCTAAAACCCCTAATTGGACAAGAATAAGCCTAGGGAGGACGAAAATGACCTAAATGTTCATCCGATGACACAAATGAACTTATTGGATGCACAAGATTGGTTAAAAACCCTAATTGTACAAGAATAAGCCTAGGGAGGACGAAAATGACCTAAATGTTCATCCAATGACACAAATGAACTTATTGGATGCACAAGATTGGTTAAAAACCCTAATTGGACAAGAATAAGCCTAGGGAGGACGAAAATGACCTAAATGTTCGTCCAATGACACAAACACACCTATTGGATGCACAAGATTGCGTAAAAACCCTAATTGGACAAGAATAAGACTAGGGAGGACGAAAATGTCCTAAATGTTCATCCAATGACATAAATGAACTTATTGGATGCACAAGATTGGTTAAAAACCCTAATTGGACAAGAATAAGCATAGGGAGAACGAAAATGACCTAAATGTTCGTCCAATGACACAAACCCAAATATTGGATGCACAAGATTGCTTAAAACCCTAATTGGAAAAGAATAAGCCTAGGGAGGACGAAAATGACCTAAATGTTCATCCAATGACACAAATGAACTTATTGGATGCACAAGATTGGTTAAAAACCCTAATTGGACAAGAATAAGCCTAGGGAGGACGAAAATGACCTAAATGTTCGTCCAATGACACAAACACACCTATTGGATGCACAAGATTGCATAAAACCCTAATTGGACAAGAATAAGCCTTGGGAGGACGAAAATGACCTAAATGTTCATCAAATGACACAAATGAACTTATTGGATGCACAAGATTGGTTAAAAACCCTAATTGGACAAGAATAAGCCTAGAGAGGACGAAAATGACCTAAATGTTCATCCAATGACACAAATGAACTTATTGGATGCACAAGATTGGTTAAAAACCCTAATTGGACAAGAATAAGCCTAGGGAGGACGAAAATGACCTAAATGTTCGTCCAATGACACAAACACACCTATTGGATGCACAAGATTGCATAAAAACCCTAATTGGACAAGAATAAGACTAGGGAGGACGAAAATGACCTAAATGTTCATCCAATGACACAAATGAACTTATTGGATGCCCAAGATTGGTTAAAAACCCTAATTGGACAAGAATAAGCATAGGGAGGACGAAAATGACCTAAACGTTCATCCAATGACACAAACCCACATATTGGATGCACAAGATTGCTTAAAACCCTAATTGGACAAGAATAAGACTAGGGAGGACGAAAATGACCTAAATGTTCATCCAATGACACAAATGAACTTATTGAATGCACAAGATTGGTTAAAAACCCTAATCGGACAAGAATAAGCCTAGGGAGGACGAAAATGACCTAAATGTTCGTCCAATGACACAAACACACCTATTGGATGCACAAGATTGCATAAAAACCCTATATGGACAAGAATAAGACTAGGGAGGACGAAAATGACCTAAATGTTCATCCAATGACACAAATGAACTTATTGGATGCACAAGATTGGTTAAAAACCCTAATTGGACAAGAATAAGCCTAGGGAGGACGAAAATGACCTAAATGTTCGTCCAATGACACAAACACACCTATTGGATGCACATGATTGCCTAAAAACCCTAATCGAACAAGAATAAGCCTAGGGAGGACGAAAATGACCTAAATGTTCGTCCAATGACACAAACACACCTATTGGATGCACAAGATTGCATAAAAACCCTAATTGGACAAGAATAAGACTAGGGAGGACGAAAATGACCTAAATGTTCCTCCAACGACACAAACACACCTATTGGATGCACAAGATTGCATAAAAACCCTAATTGGACAAGAATAAGACTAGGGAGGACGAAAATGACCTAAATGCTCATCCAATGACACAAATGAACTTATTGGATGCAAAAGATTGGTTAAAAACCCTAATTGGACTAGAATAAGCCTAGGGAGGACGAAAATGACCTAAATGTTCATCCAATGACACAAATGAACTTATTGGATGCACAAGATTGGTTAAAAACCCTAATTGGACAAGAATAAGCCTAGGGAGGACGAAAATGACCTAAATGTTCGTCCAATGACACAAACACACCTATTGGATGCACAAGATTGCATAAAAACCCTAATTGGACAAGAATAAGACTAGGGAGGACGAAAATGACCTAAATGTTCCTCCAATGACACAAACACACCTATTGGATGCACAAGATTGCATAAAAACCCTAATTGGACAAGAATAAGACTAGGGAGGACGAAAATGACCTAAATGTTCATCCAATGACACAAATGAAATTATTGGATGCACAAGATTGGTTAAAAACCCTAATTGGACAAAAATAAGTCTAGGGAGGACGAAAATGACCTAAATGTTCGTCCAATGACACAAACACACCTATTGGATGCACAAGATTGCATAAAAACCCTAATTGGACAAGAATAAGACTAGGGAGGACGAAAATGACCTAAATGTTCATCCAATGACACAAATGAACTTATTGGATGCACAAGATTGGTTAAAAACCCTAATTGGACAAGAATAAGCCTAGGGAGGACGAAAATGACCTAAATGTTCGTCCAATGACACAAACACACCTATTGGATGCACAAGATTGCATAAAAACCCTAATTGGACAAGAATAAGACTAGGGGGACGAAAATGACCTAAATGTTCAACCAAGGACACAAATGAACTTATTGGATGCACAAGATTGGTTAAAAACCCTAATTGGACAAGAATAAGCATAGGGAGGACAAAAATGACCTAAACGTTCATCCAATGACACAAACCCACATATTGGATGCAAAAGATTGCTTAAAACCCTAATTGGACAAGAATAAGACTAGGGAGGACGAAAATGACCTAAATGTTCATCCAATGACACAAATGAACTTATTGAATGCACAAGATTGGTTAAAAACCCTAATCGGACAAGAATAAGCCTAGGGAGGACAAAAATGACCTAAATGTTCTTCGAATGACACAAACACACCTATTGGATGCACAAGATTGCATAAAAACCCTAATTGGACAAGAATAAGACTAGGGAGGACGAAAATGACCTAAATGTTCCTCCAATGACACAAACACACCTATTGGATGCACAAGATTGCATAAAAACCCTAATTGGACAAGAATAAGACTAGGGAGGACGAAAATGACCTAAATGTTCATCCAATGACACAAATGAACTTATTGAATGCACGAGATTGGTTAAAAACCCTAATCAGACAAGAATAAGCCTAGGGAGGACGAAAATGACCTAAATGTTCGTCCAATGACACAAACACACCTATTGGATGCACAAGATTGCATAAAAACCCTAATTGGACAAGAATAAGACTAGGGAGGACGAAAATGACCTAAATGTTCCTCCAATGACACAAACACACCTATTGGATGCACAAGATTGCATAAAAACCCTAATTGGACAAAAATAAGACTAGGGAGGACGAAAATGACCTAAATGTTCATCCAATGACACAAATGAACTTATTGGATGCACAAGGTTGGTTAAAAACCCTAATTGGACAAGAATAAGCCTAGGGAGGACGAAAATGACCTAAATGTTCAACCAATGACACAAATGAACTTATTGGATGCACAAGGTTGGTTAAAAACCCTAATTGGACAAGAATAAGCCTAGGGAGGACGAAAATGACCTAAATGTTCAACCAATGACACAAATGAACTTATTGGATGCACAAGGTTGGTTAAAAACCCTAATTGGACAAGAATAAGCCTAGGGAGGACGAAAATGACCTAAATGTTCGTCCAATGACACAAACACACCTATTGGATGCACAGGATAACCTAAAAACCCTAATTGGACAAGAATAAGCCTAGGGAGGACGAAAATGACTTAAATGTTCATCCAATGACACAAATGGACTTATTGGATGCACAAGATTGGTTAAAAACCCTAATTGGACAAGAATAAGCCTAGGGAGGACGCAAATGACCTAAATGTTCGTCCAATGACACAAATGAACTTATTGGATGCACAAGATTTGTTAAAAACCCTAATTGGACAAGAATAAGCATAGGGAGGACGTAAATGACCTAAATGTTCATCCAATGACACAAACAAACATATTGGATGCACAAGATTGCTTAAAACCCTAATTGGACAAGAATAAGCCTAGGGAGGACGAAAATGACCTAAATGTTCATCCAATGACACAAATGAACTTATTGGATGCACAAGATTGGTTAAAAACCCTAATTGGACAAGAATAAGCCTAGGGAGGACGAAAATGACCTAAATGTTCTTCCAATGACACAAACACACCTATTGGATGCATAAGATTGGTTAAAAATCCTAATTGGACAAGAATAAGCCTAGGGAGGCAAAAATGACAAAAATGTTCGTCCAATGACACAAACACACCTATTGGATGCACAAGATTGCATAAAAACCCTAATTGGACAAGAATAAGACTAGGGAGGACGTAAATGACCTAAATGTTCCACCAATGACACAAATGAACTTATTGGATGCACAAGGTTGGTTAAAAACCCTAATTGGACAAGAATAAGCCTAGGGAGGACGAAAATGACCTAAATGTTCAACCAATGACACAAATGAACTTATTGGATGCACAAGGTTGGTTAAAAACCCTAATTAGACAAGAATAAGCCTAGGGAGGACGAAAATGACCTAAATGTTCATCCAATGACACAAATGAACTTATTGGATGCACAAGATTGGTTAAAAACCCTAATTGGACAAGAATAAGCCTTAGGAGGACGAAAATGAGCTAAATGTTCGTCCAATGACACAAACACACCTATTGGATGCACAGGATTGCATAAAAACCCTAATTGGACAAGAATAAGCCTAGGGAGGACGAAAATGACTTAAATGTTCGTCCAATGACACAAACACACCTATAGGATGCACAAGATTGCATAAAAACCCTAATTGGACAAGAACAAGCCTAGGGAGGACGAAAATGACCTAAATGTTCATCCAATGACACAAATGAACTTATTGGATGCACAAGATTCGTTAAAAACACTAATTGGACAAGAATAAGCCTAGGGAGGACGTATATGACCTAAATGTTCATCCAATGACACAAATGAACTTATTGGATGCACAAGATTGGTTAAAAACCCTAATTGGACAAGAATAAGCATAGGGAGGACGAAAATGACCTAAATGTTCATCCAATGCACAAACACACATATTGGATGCACAAGATTGCTTAAAACCCTAATTGGACAAGAATAAGACTAGGGAGGACGAAAATGACCTAAATGTTCATCCAATGACACAAATGAACTTATTGGATGCACAAGATTGGTTAAAAACCCTAATTGGACAAGAATAAGCCTAGGGAGGAAGAAAATGACCTAGATGTTCGTCCAATGACACAAACACACCTATTGGATGCACAAGATTGCATAAAAACCCTAATTGGACAAGAATAAGACTAGGGAGGACGAAAATGACCTAAATGTTAATCCAATGACACAAATGAACTTATTGGATGCACAAGATTGGTTAAAAACCCTAATTGGACAAGAATAAGCTTAGGGAGGACGAAAATGACCTAAATGTTCATCCAATGACACAAATGAACTTATTGGATGCACAAGATTGGTTAAAAACCCTAATTGGACAAGAATAAGCATAGGGAGGACGAAAATGACCTAAATGTTCATCCAATGACACAAACACACATATTGGATGCACAAGATTGCTTAAAACCCTAATTGGACAAGAATAAGACTAGGGATGACGAAAATGACCTAAATGTTCATCCAATGACACAAATGAACTTATTGGATACACAAGGTTGGTTAAAAACCCTAATTGGACAAGAATAAGCCGAGGGAGGACGAAAATGACCTAAATGTTCGTCCAATGACACAAACACACCTATTGGATGCACAAGATTGCATAAAAACCCAAATTGGACAAGAACAAGCCTAGGGAGGACGAAAATGACCTAAATGTTCATCCAATGACACAAATGAACTTATTGGATGCACAAGATTGGTTAAAAACCCTAATTGGACAAGAATAAGACTAGGGAGGACGAAAATGACCTAAATGTTCCTCCAATGACACAAACACACCTATTGGACGCACAAGATTGCATAAAAACCCTTATTGGATAAGAATAAGACTAGGGAGGACGTAAATGACCTAAATGTTCCACCAATGACACAAATGAACTTATTGGATGCACAAGGTTGGTTAAAAACCCTAATTGGACAAGAATAAGCCTAGGGAGGACGAAAATGACCTAAATGTTCAACCAATGACACAAATGAACTTATTGGATGCACAAGATTGGTTAAAAACCCTACTTGGACAAGAATAAGCCTAGGGAGGACGAAAATGACCTAAATGTTCATCCAATGACACAAATGAACTTATTGGATGCAAAAGATTGGTTAAAAACCCTAATTGGACAAGAATAAGCATAGGGAGGACGAAAATGACCTAAATGTTCCACCAATCACACAAATGAACTTATTGGATGCACAAGGTTGGTTAAAAACCCTATTTGGACAAGAATAAGCCTAGGGAGGACGAAAATGACCTAAATGTTCATCCAATGACACAAATGAACTTATTGGACGCACAAGATTGGTTAAAAACCCTAATTGGACAAGAATAAGCCTAGGGAGGACGAAAATGACCTAAATGTTCATCCAATAACACAAATGAACTTATTGGATGCACAAGATTGGTTAAAAACCCTAATTGGACCAGAATAAGCCTAGGGAGGACGAAAATGACCTAAATGTTCAACCAATGACACAAATGAACTTATTGGATGCACAAGGTTGGTTAAAAACCCTAATTGGACAAGAATAAGCCTAGGGAGGACGAAAATGACCTAAATGTTCGTCCAATGACACAAACACACCTATTGGATGCACAAGATTACATAAAAACCCTAATTGGACAAGAATAAGACTAGGGAGGACGAAAATGACCTAAATGTTTTTCCAATGACACAAACACACCTATTGGATGCACAAGATTGGTTAAAAACCCTAATTGGACAAGAATAACCCTAGGGAAGACGAAAATGACCTAAATGTTCATCCAATGACACAAATGAACTTATTAGATGCACAAGATTGATTAAAAACCCTAATTGTACAAGAATAAGCCTAGGGAGGACGAAAATCACCTAAATGTTCAACCAATGACACAAATGAACTTATTGGATGCACAAGGTTGGTTAAAAACCCTAATTGGACAAGAATAAGCCTAGGGAGGACGAAAATGACCTAAATGTTCGTCCAATGACACAAACACACCTATTGGATGCACAAGATTACATAAAAACCCTAATTGGACAAGAATAAGACTAGGGAGGACGAAAATGACCTAAATGTTTTTCCAATGACACAAACACACCTATTGGATGCACAAGATTGGTTAAAAACCCTAATTGGACAAGAATAAGCCTAGGGAGGACGAAAATCACCTAAATGTTCCTCCAATGACACAAATGAACTTATTGGATGCACAAGATTGGCTAAAAACCCTAATTGGACAAGAATAAGCCTAGGGAGGACGAAAATGACCTAAATGTTCATCCAATGACACAAATGAACTTATTGGATGCACAAGATTGGTTAAAAACCCTAATTGGACAAGAATAAGCCTAGGGAGGACGAAAATGACCTAAATGTTCGTCCAATGACACAAATACACCTATTGGATGCACAAGATTGAATAAAATCCCTAAATGGACAAGAATAAGACTAGGGAGGAAGAAAATGACCTAAATGTTCCTCCAATGACACAAACACACCTATTTGATGCACAAGATTGCATAAAAACCCTAATTGGACAAGAATAAGACTAGGGAGGGCGAAAATGAATTAAATGTTCCTCCAATGACACAAACACACCTATTGGATGCACAAGATTGGTTAAAAACCCTAATTGGACAAGAATAAGCCTAGGGAAGACGAAAATGACCTAAATGTTCGTCCAATAACACAAACACACCTATTGGATGCACAAGATTGCATAAAAACCCTAATTGGACAAGAATAAGACTAGGGAGGACGAAAATGACCTAAATGTTCCTCCAATGACACAAATGAACTTATTGGATGCACAAGATTGGATAAAAACCCTAATTGGACAAGAATAAGACTAGGGAGGACGAAAATGACCTAAATGTTCGTCCAATGACACAAACACACCTATTGGATGCACAAGATTGCATAAAAACCCTAATTGGACAAGAATAAGACTAGGGAGGACGAAAATGACCCAAATGTTCAACCAATGACACAAATGAACTTATTGGATGCACAAGGTTGGTTAAAAACCCTAATTGGACAAGAATAAGCCTAGGGAGGACGAAAATGACCTAAATGTTCGTCCAATGACACAAACACACCTATTGGATGCACAAGATTGCATAAAAACCCTAATTGGACAAGAATAAGACTAGGGAGGACGAAAATGATCTAGATGTTCATCCAATGACACAAATGAACTTATTGGATGCACAAGATTGGTTACAAACCCTAATTGGACAAGAATAATCCTAGGGAGAACGAAAATGACCTAAATGTTCATCCAATGACACAAATGAACCTATTGGATGCACAAGATTGCATAAAAACCCTAATTGGACAAGAATAAGACTAGGGAGGACGAAAATGACCTAAATGTTCCTCCAATGACACAAACACACCTATTGGATGCACAAGATTGCATAAAAACCCTAATTGGACAAGAATAAGACTTTCGGAGGACGAAAATGACCTAAATGTTCATCCAATGACACAAATGAACTTATTGGATGCACAAGATTGGTTAAAAACCCTAATTGGACAAGAATAAGCCTAGGGAGGACGAAAATGACCTAAATGTTCGTCCAATGACACAAACACACCTATTGGATGCACAAGATTGCATAAAAACCCTAATTGGACAAGAATAAGACTAGGGAGGACGAAAATGACCTAAATGTTCCTCCAATGACACAAACACACCTATTTGATGCACAAGATTGCATAAAAACCCTAATTGGACAAGAATAAGACTAGGGAGGACTTAAATGACCTAAATGTTCCACCAATGACACAAATGAACTTATTGGATGCACAAGATTGGTTAAAAACCCTAATTGGACAAGAATAAGACTAGGGAGGACGAAAATGACCTAAATGTTCATCGAATGACACAAACACACATTTTAGATGCACCAGATTGCTTAAAACCCTAATTGGACAAGAATAAGCCTAGGGAGGACGAAAATGACCTAAATGTTCGTCCAATGACACAAACACACCTATTGGATGCACAAGATTGCATAAAAACCCTAATTGGACAAGAATAAGACTAGGGAGGACGAAAATGACCTAAATGTTCCTCCAATGACACAAACACACCTATTGGATGCACAAGATTGCATAAAAACCCTAATTCGACAAGAATAAGACTAGGGAGGTCGAAAATGACCTAAATGTTCATCCAATGACACAAATGAACTTATTGGATGCACAAGATTGGTTAAAAACCCTAATTGGACAAGAATAAGCCTAGGGAGGACGAAAATGACTTAAATGTTCATCCAATGACACAAACACACCTATTGGATGCACAAGATTGCATAAAAACCCTAATTGGACAAGAATAAGACTAGGGAGGACTTAAATGACTTAAATGTTCCACCAATGACACAAATGAACCTATTGGATGCATAAGATTGCATAAAAACCCGAATTGGACAAGAATAAGACTAGGGAGGACGTAAATGACCTAAATGTTCCACCAATGACACAAATGAACTTATTGGATGCAAAGGTTGGTTAAAAACCCTAATTGGACAAGAATAAGCCTAGGGAGGACGAAAATGACCTAAATGTTCAACCAATGACACAAATGAACTTATTGGATGCACAATGTTGGTTAAAAACCCTAATTGGACAAGAATAAGCCTAGGGAGGACGAAAATGACCTAAATGTTCGTCCAATGACACAAACACACCTATTGGATGCACAGGATTGCATAAAAACCCTAATTGGACAAGAATAAGCCTAGGGAGGACGAAAATGACCTAAATGTTCGTCCAATGACACAAACACACCTATAGGATGCATAAGATTGCATAAAAACCCTAATTGGACAAGAACAAGCCTAGGGAGGACGAAAATGACCTAAATGTTCATCCAATGACACAAATGAACTTATTGGATGCACAAGATTGGTTAAAAACCCTAATTGGACAAGAATAAGTTTAGGGAGGACGAAAATGACCTAAATGTTCCTCCAATGACACAAACACACCTATTGGATGCACAAGATTGCATAAAAACCCTAATTGGACAAGAATAAGACTAGGGAGGACGAAAATGACCTAAATGTTCCTCAAATGACACAAACACACCTATTGGATGCACAAGATTGCATAAAAACCCTAATTGGACAAGAATAAGACTAGGGAGGACGAAAATGACCTAAATGTTCATCCAATGACACAAATAAACTTATTGTATGCACAAGATTGGTTAAAAACCCTAATTGGACAAGAATAAGCATAGGGAGGTCGAAATGACCTAAATGTTCATCCAATGACACAAACACACATATTGGATGCACAAGATTGCATAAAAACCCTAATTGGACAAGAATAAGCCTAGGGAGGACGAAAATGACCTAAATGTTCATCCAATGACACAAACACACCTATTGGATGCACAAGATTGCATAAAAACCCTAATTGGACAAGAATAAGACTAGGGAGGACGTAAATGACCTAAATGTTCCCCCAATGACACAACTGAATTTATTGGATGCACAAGGTTGGTTAAAAACCCTAATTGGACAAGAATAAGCCTAGGGAGGACGAAAATGACCTAAATGTTCAACCAATGACACAAATGAACTTATTGGATGCACAAGGTTGGTTAAAAACCCTAATTGGACAAGAATAAGCCTAGGGAGGACGAAAATGACCTAAATGTTCGTCCAATGACACAAACACACCTATTGGATGCACAGGATTGCCTAAAAACCCTAATTGGACAAGAATAAGCCTAGGGAGGACGAAAATGACCTAAATGTTCGTCGAATGACACAAACACACCTATAGGATGCACAAGATTGCATAAAAACCCTAATTGGACAAGAATAAGCCTAGGGAGGACGCAAATGACCTAAATGTTCGTCCAATGAAACAAATGAACTTATTGGATGCACAAGATTGGTTAAAAACCCTAATTGGACAAGAATAAGCATAGGGAGGACGAAAATGACCTAAATGTTCATCCAATGACACAAACACACATATTGGATGCACAAGATTGCTTAAAACCCTAATTGGACAAGAATAAGACTAGGGATGACGAAAATGATCTAAATGTTCATCCAATGACACAAATGAACTTATTGGATGCACAAGATTGGTTAAAAACCCTAATTGGACAAGAATAAGCCTAGGGAGGACGAAAATGACCTAAATGTTCGTCCAATGACACAAACACACCTATTGGATGCACAAGATTGCATAAAAACCCTAATTGGACAAGAATAAGACTAGGGAGGACGAAAATGACCTAAATGTTCCTCCAATGACACAAACACACCTATTGGATGCACAAGATTGCATAAAAACCCTAATTGGACAAGAATAAGACTAGGGAGGACGTAAATGACCTAAACGTTCCACCAATGACACAAATGAACTTATTGGATGCACAAGGTTGGTTAAAAACCCTAATTGGACAAGAATAAGACTAGGGAGGACGAAAATGACCTAAATGTTCATCCAATGACACAAATGAACTTATTGGATGCACAAGATTGGTTAAAAACCCTAATTGGACAAGAATAAGCCTAGGGAGGACGAAAATGACCTAAATGTTCGTCCAATGACACAAACACACCTATTGGATGCACAAGATTGCATAAAAACCCTAATTGGACAAGAATAAGACTAGGAAGGACGAAAATGACCTAAATGTTCGTCCAATGACACAAATGAACTTATTGGATGCACAAGATTGGTTAAAAACCCTAATTGGACAAGAATAAGCATAGAGAGGACGAAAATGACCTAAACGTTCATCCAATGACACAAACCCACATATTGGATGCACAAGATTGCTTAAAACCCTAATTGGACAAGAATAAGACTAGGGAGGACGAAAATGACCTAAATGTTCATCCAATGACACAAATGAACTTATTGGATGCACAAGATTGGTTAAAAACCCTAATTGGACAAGAATAAGCCTAGGGAGGACGAAAATGACCTAAATGTTCGTCCAATGACACAAACACACCTATTGGATGCACAAGATTGCATAAAAACCCTAATTGGACAAGAATAAGAATAGGGAGGACGAAAATGACCTAAATGTTTATCCAATGACACAAATGAACTTATTGGATGCACAAGATTGGTTAAAAACCCTAATTGGACAAGAATAAGCATAGGGAGGACGAAAATGACCTAAATGTTCATCCAATGACACAAATGAACTTATTGGATGCAAAAGATTGGTTAAAAACCCTAATTGGGCAAGAATAAGCATAGGGAGGACGAAAATGACCTAAATGTTCATCCAATGACACAAATGAACTTTTTGGATGCACAAGATTGGTTAAAAACCCTAATTGGACAAGAATAAGCCTAGGGAGGACGTAAATGACCTAAATGTTCATCCAATGACACAAATGAACTTATTGGATGCACAAGATTGGTTAAAAACCCTAATTGGACAAGAATAAGCCTAGGGAGGACGAAAATGACCTAAATGTTCGTCCAATGACACAAACACACCTATTGGATGCACAAGATTGCATAAAAACCCTAATTGGACAAGAATAAGCACAAGGAGGACAAAAATGACCTAAATGTTCATCCAATGACACAAATGAACTTATTGGATGCACAAGATTGGTTAAAAACCCTAATTGGACAAGAATAAGCATAGGGAGGACGAAAATGACCTAAATGTTCATCCAATGACACAAACACACATATTGGATGCACAAGATTGCTTAAAACCCTAATTGGACAAGAATAAGACTAGGGATGACGAAAATGACCTAAATGTTCATCCAATGACACAAATAAACTTATTGGATGCACAAGATTGGTTAAAAACCCTAATTGGACAAGAATAAGCATAGGGAGGACGAAAATGACCTAAATGTTCATTCAATGACACAAACACACATATTGGATGCACAAGATTGCATAAAAACCCTAATTGGACAAGAATAAGACTAGGGAGGACGAAAATGACCTAAATGTTCCTCCAATGACACAATCACACCTATTGGATGCACAAGATTGGTTAAAAACCCTAATTGGACAAGAATAAGCCTAGGGAGGACGTAAATGACCTAAATGTTCATCCAATGATAGAAATGAACTTATAGGATGCACAAGATTGGTTAAAAACCCTAATTGGACAAGAATAAGCATAGGGAGGACGAAAATGACCTAAATGTTCATCCAATGACACAAACACACATATTGGATGCACAAGATTGCTTAAAACCCTAATTGGACAAGAATAAGACTAGGGATGACGAAAATGACCTAAATGTTCATCCAATGACACAAATGAACTTATTGGATGTACAAGATTGGTTAAAAACCCTAATTGGACAAGAATAAGCCTAGGGAGGACGTAAATGACCTAAATGTTCATCCAATGACACAAATGAACTTATTGGATGCACAAGATTGGTTAAAAACCCTAATTGGACAAGAATAAGCTTAGGGAGGACGAGAATGACCTAAATGTTCGTCCAATGACACAAACACACCTATTGGATGCATAAGATTGCATAAAAACCCTAATTGGACAAGAGTAAGACTAGGGAGGACGAAAATGACCTAAATGTTCCTCCAATGACACAAATGAACTTATTGGATGCACAAGATTGGTTAAAAACCCTAATTGGAAAAGAACAAGCCTAGGGAGGACGAAAATGACCTAAATGTTCGTCCAATGACACAAACACACCTATTGGATGCACAAGATTGCATAAAAACCCTAATTGGACAAGAATAAGACAAGGGGGGACGTAAATGACCTAAATGTTCCACCAATGACACAAATGAACTTATTGGATGCACAAGGTTGGTTAAAAACCCTAATTGGACAAGAATAAGCCTAGGGAGGACGAAAATGACCTAAATGTTCAACCAATGACACAAATGAACTTATTGGATGCACAAGGTTGGTTAAAAACCCAAATTGGACAAGAATAAGCCTAGGGAGGACGAAAATGACCAAAATGTTCGTCCAATGACACAAACACACCTATTGGATACACAGGATTGCCTTAAAACCCTAATCGGACAAGAATAAGCCTAGGGAAGACGAAAATGACCTAAATGTTCGTCCAATGACACAAACACACCTATTGGATGCACAAGATTGCATAAAAACCCTAATTGGACAAGAATAAGACTAGGGAGGACGAAAATGACCTAAATGTTCCTCCAATGACACAAACACACCTATTGGATGCACAAGATTGCATAAAAACCCTAATTCGACAAGAATAAGACTAGAGAGGATGAAAATGACCTAAATGTTCATCCAATGGCACAAATGAACTTATTGGATGCACAAGATTGGTTAAAAACCCTAATTGGACAAGAATAAGCCTAGGGAGGACGAAAATGACGTAAATGTTCGTCCAATGACACAAACACACCTATTGGATGCACAAGATTGCATAAAAACCCTAATTGGACAAGAATAAGACTAGGGAGGACAAAAATGACCTAAATGTTCCTCCAAT
>JBBPBR010000314.1:0-13666 GCA_037974775.1 Cicer pinnatifidum
GTCCAATGACACAAACACACCTATTGGATGCACAAGATTGCATAAAAACCCTAATTGGACAAGAATAAGACTAGGGAGGACGAAAATGACCTAAATGTTCCTCCAATGACACAAACACACCTATTGGATGCACAAGATTGCATAAAAACCCTAATTGGACAAGAATAAAACTAGGGAGGACGAAAATGTCCTAAATATTCATCCAATGACACAAATGAACTTATTGGATGCACAAGATTGGTTAAAAACCCTAATTGGACAAGAATAAGCGTAGGGAGGACGAAAATGACCTAAATGTTCATCCAATGACACAAACCCACATATTGGATGCACAAGATTGCTTAAAACCCTAATGGGACAAGAATAAGACTAGGGAGGACGAAAATGACCTAAATGTTTATCCAATGACACAAATGAACTTATTGGATACACAAGATTGGTTAAAAACCCTAATCGGACAAGAATAAGCCTAGGGAGGACGAAAATGACCAAAATGTTCATCCAATGACACAAATGAACTTATTGGATGTACAAGATTGGTTAAAAACCCTAATTGGACAAGAATAAGGTTAGGGAGGACGAAAATGACCTAAATGTTCGTCCAATGACACAAACACACCTATTGGATGCACAAGATTGCATAAAATCCCTAATTGGACAAGAATAAGACTAGGGAGGACGAAAATGACCTAAATGTTCCTCCAATGACACAAACACACCTATTGGATGCACAAGATTGCATAAAAACCCTAATTGGACAAGAATAAGACTAGGGAGGACGAAAATGACCTAAATGTTCATCCAATGTCACAAATGAACTTATTGTATGCACAAGATTGGTTAAAAAACCCTAATTGGACAAGAATAAGCATAGGGAGGACGAAAATTACCTAAATGTTCATCCAATTACACAAACACACATATTGGACGCACAAGATTGCTTAAAACCCTAATTGGACAAGAATAAGCCTAAGGAGGACGAAAATGACCTAAATGTTCGTCCAATGACACAAACACACCTATTGGATGCACAAGATTGCATAAAAACTCTAATTGGACAAGAATAAGACTAGGGAGGACGAAAATGACCTAAATGTTCCTCCAATGACACAAATGAACTTATTGGATGCACAAGATTGGTTAAAAACCCTAATTGGACAAGAATAAGCCTAGGGAGGACGAAAATGACCTAAATGTTCGTCCAATGACACAAACACACCTATTGGATGCACAAGATTGCATAAAAACCCTAAATGGACAAGAATAAGACTAGGGAGGACAAAAATGACCTAAATGTTCATCCAATGACACAAATAAACTTATTGGATGCACAAGATTGGTTAAAAACCCTAATTTGACAAGAATAAGCATAGGGAGGACGAAAATGACCTAAATGTTCATCCAATGACACAATTGAACTTATTGGATGCAGAAGATTGGTTAAAAACCCTAATCGGACAAGAATAAGCCTAGGGAGGACGAAAATGACCTAAATGTTCGTCCAATGACACAAACACACCTATTGGATGCACAAGATTGCATAAAAACCCTAAATGGACAAGAATAAGACTAGGGAGGACAAAAATGACCTAAATGTTCATCCAATGACACAAATAAACTTATTGGATGCACAAGATTGGTTAAAAACCCTAATTTGACAAGAATAAGCATAGGGAGGACGAAAATGACCTAAATGTTCATCCAATGACACAAACCCACATATTGGATGCACAAGATTGCTTAAAACCCTAATTGGACAAGAATAAGACTAGGGAGGACGAAAATGACCTAAATGTTCATCCAATGACACAATTGAACTTATTGGATGCAGAAGATTGGTTAAAAACCCTAATCGGACAAGAATAAGCCTAGGGAGGACGAAAATGACCTAAATGTTCGTCCAATGACACAAACACACCTATTGGATGCACAAGATTGCATAAAAACCCTAATTGGACAAGAATAAGACTAGGGAGGACTAAAATGACCTAAATGTTCATCCAATGACACAAACACACCTATTGGATGCACAAGATTGCATAAAAACCCTAATTGGACAAGAATAAGACTAGGGAGGACGAAAATGACCTAAATGTTCATCCAATGACACAAATGAACTTATTGGATGCACAAGATTGGTTAAAAACCCTTATTGGACAAGAATAATCTTAGGGAGGATGAAAATGACCTAAAGGTTCGTCCAATGACACAAACACACCTATTGGATGCACAAGATTGCATAAAAACCCTAATTGGACAAGAGTAAGACTAGGGAGGACGAAAATGACCTAAATGTTCCTCCAATGACACAAACACACCTATTGGATGCACAAGATTGCATAAAAACCCTAATTGGACAAGAATAAGACTAGGGAGGACGTAAATGACCTAAATGTTCCACCAATGACACAAATGAACTTCTTGGATACACAAGGTTGGTTAAAAACCCTAATTGGACAAGAATAAGCCTAGGGAGGACGAAAATGACCTAAATGTTCGTCCAATGACACAAACACACCTATTGGATGCACAAGATTGCATAAAAACTCTAATTGGACAAGAATAAGACTAGGGAGGATGAAAATGACCTAAATGTTCCTCCAATGACACAAACACACCTATTGGATGCACAAGATTGCATAAAAACCCTAATTCGACAAGAATAAGACTAGGGAGGACGAAAATGACCTAAATGTTCATCCAATGAAACAAATGAACTTATTGGATGCACAAGATTGGTTAAAAACCCTAATTGAACAAGAGTAAGCATAGGGAGGACGAAAATGACCTAAATGTTCATCCAATGACACAAACACACATATTGGATGCACAAGATTGCTTAAAAGCCTAATTGGACAAGAATAAGACTAGGGATGACGAAAATGACCTAAATGTTCATCCAATGACACAAATGAACTTATTGGATGCACAAGATTGGTTAAAAACCCTAATTGGACAAGAATAAGCCTAGGGAGGACGAAAATGACCTAAATGTTCGTCCAATGACACAAACACACCTATTGGATGCACAAGATTGCAGAAAAACCCTAATTGGACAAGAATAAGACTAGGGAGGACGTAAATGACCTAAATGTTCCACCAATGACACAAATGAACTTATTGGATGCACAAGGTTGGTTAAAAACCCTAATTGGACAAGAATAAGCCTAGGGAGGACGAAAATGACCTAAATGTTCAACCAATGACACAAATGAACTTATTGGATGCACAAGGTTGGTTAAAAACCCTAATTGGACAAGAATAAGCCTAGGGAGGACGAAAATGACCTAAATGTTCGTCCAATGACACAAACACACATATTGGATGCACATGATTGCCTTAAAACCCTAATCGAACAAGAATATGCCTAGGGAGGACGAAAATGACCTAAATGTTCGTCCAATGACACAAACACACCTATTGGATGCACAAGATTGCATAAAAACCCTAATTGGACAAGAATAAGACTAAGGGAGGACGAAAATGACCTAAATGTTCCTCCAATGATACAAACACACCTATTGGATGCACAAGATTGCATAAAAACCCTAATTCGACAAGAATAAGACTAGGGAGGACAAAAATGACCTAAATGTTCATCCAATGACACAAATGAACTTATTGGATGCACAAGATTGGTTAAAAACCCTAATTGGACAAGAATAAGCCTAGGGAGGACGAAAATGACCTAAATGTTCGTCCAATGACACAAACACACCTATTGGATGCACAAGATTGCATAAAAACCCTAATTGGACAAGAATAAGACTAGGGAGGACGAAAATGACCTAAATGTTCCTCCAATGACACAAACACACCTACTGGATGCACAAGATTGTATAAAAACCCTAATTCGACAAGAATAAGACTAGGGAGGACGAAAATGACCTAAATGTTCCTCCAATGACAGAAACACACCTATTGGATGCACAAGATAGCATAAAAACCCTAATTGGACAAGAATAAGACTAGGGAGGACGTAAATGACCTAAATGTTCCACCAATGACACAAATGAACTTATTGGATGCAAAAGGTTGGTTAAAAACCCTAATTGGACAAGAATAAGCCTAGGGAGGACGAAAATGACCTAAATGTTCGTCCAATGACACAAACACACCTATTGGATGCACAAGATTGCATAAAAACCCTAATTGGACAAGAATAAGCACAAGGAGGACAAAAATGACCTAAATGTTCATCCAATGACACAAATGAACTTATTGGATGCACAAGATTGGTTAAAAACCCTAATTGGACAAGAATAAGCATAGGGAGGACGAAAATGACCTAAATGTTCATCCAATGACACAAACACACATATTGGATGCACAAGATTGCTTAAAACCCTAATTGGACAAGAATAAGACTAGGGATGACGAAAATGACCTAAATGTTCATCCAATGACACAAATGAACTTATTGGATGCACAAGATTGGTTAAAAACCCTAATTGGACAAGAATAAGCCTAGGGAGGACGAAAATGACCTAAATGTTCGTCCAATGACATAAACACACCTATTGGATGCACAAGATTGCATAAAAACCCTAATTGGACAAGAACAAGCCTAGGGAGGACGAAAATGACCTAAATGTTCATCCAATGACACAAATGAACTTATTAGATGCACAAGATTGGTTAAAAACCCTAATTGGACAAGAATAAGCCTAGGGAGGACGTAAATGACCTAAATGTTCATCCAATGACACAAACACACATATTGGATGCACAAGATTGCTTAAAACCCTAATTGGACAAGAATAAGACTAGGGATGACGAAAATGACCTAAATGTTCATCCAATGACACAAATGAACTTATTGGATGCACAAGATTGGTTAAAAACCCTAATTGGACAAGAATAAGCCTAGGGAGGACGAAAATGACCTAAATGTTCGTCCAATGATACAAACACACCTATTGGATGCACAAGATTGCATAAAAACCCTAATTGGACATGAATAAGACTAGGGATGACGAAAATGACCTAAATGTTCATCCAATGACACAAATGAACTTATTGGATGCACAAGATTGGTTAAAAACCCTAATTGGACAAGAATAAGCCTAGGGAGGACGAAAATGACCTAAAAGTTCGTCCAATGACACAAATGAACTTATTGGATGCACAAGATTGTTTAAAAACCCTAATTGGACAAGAATAAGCCTAGGGAGGACGAAAATGACCTAAATGTTCATCAAATGACACAAATGAACTTATTGGATGCACAAGATTGGTTAAAAACCCTAATTGGACAAGAATAAGCATAGGGAGGACGAAAATGACCTAAATGTTCATCCAATGACACAAACACACATATTGGATGCACAAGATTGCTTAAAACCCTAATTGGACAAGAATAAGACTAGGGATGACGAAAATGACCTAAATGTTCATCCAATGACACAAATGAACTTATTGGATGCACAAGATTGGTTAAAAACCCTAATTGGACAAGAATAAGCCTAGGGAGGACGAAAATGACCTAAATGTTCGTCCAATGATACAAACACACCTATTGGATGCACAAGATTGGATAAAAACCCTAATTGGACATGAATAAGACTAGGGAGGACGAAAATGACCTAAATGTTCCTCCAATGACACAAACACACCTATTGGATGCACAAGATTGCATAAAAACCCTAATTGGACAAGAATAAGACTAGGGAGGACGAAAATGACCTAAATGTTCATCCAATGACACAAATGAACTTATTGGATGCACAGGATTGGTTAAAAACCCTAATTGGACAAGAATAAGCATAGGGAGGACGAAAATGACCTAAATGTTCTTCCAATGACAAAAACACACATATTTGATGCACAAGATTGCTTAAAACCCTAATTGGACAAGAATAAGACTAGGGATGACGAAAATGACCTAAATGTTCATCCAATGACACAAATGAACTTATTGGATGCACAAGATTGGTTAAAAACCCTAATTGGACAAGAATAAGCCTAGGGAGGACGAAAATGACCTAAATGTTCGTCCAATGACACAAACACACCTATTGGATGCACAAGATTGCATAAAAACCCTAATTGGACATTAATAAGACTAGGGAGGACGAAAATGACCTAAATGTTCCTCCAATGACACAAACACACCTATTGGATGCACAAGATTGCATAAAAACCCTAATTGGACAAGAATAAGACTAGGGAGGACGATAATGACCTAAATGTTCATCCAATGACACAAATGAACTTATTGGATGCACAAGATTGGTTAAAAACCCTAATTGGACAAGAATAAGCCTAGGGAGGACGAAAATGACCTAAATGTTCGTCCAATGACACAAACACACCTATTGGATGCACAAGATTGCATAAAAACCCTAATTGGACAAGAATAAGACTAGGGAGGACGAAAATGACCTAAATGTTCCTCCAATGACATAAACACACCTATCGGATGCACAGGATTGCATAAAAACCCTAATTCGACAAGAATAAGACTAGGGAGGACGAAAATGACCTAAATGTTCCTCCAATGACACAAACACACCTATTGGATGCACAAGATTGCATAAAAACCCTAATTGGACAAGAATAAGACTAGGGAGGACGTAAATGACCTAAATGTTCCACCATTGACACAAATGAACTTATTGGATGCACAAGGTTGGTTAAAAACCCTAATTGGACAAGAATAAGACTTGGGAGGACGAAAATGACCTAAATGTTCATCCAATGACACAAATGAACTTATTGGATGCACAAGATTGGTTAAAAACCCTAATTGGACAAGAATAAGCCTAGGGAGGACGAAAATGACCTAAATGTTCATCCAATGACACAAATGAACTTATTGGATGCACAAGATTGCATAAAAACCCTAATCGGACAAGAATAAACCTAGGGAGGACGAAAATGACCTAAATGTTCGTCCAATGACACAAACACGCCTATTGGATGCACAAGATTGCATAAAAACCCTAATTGGACAAGAATAAGACTAGGGAGGACGAAAATGACCTAAATGTTCCTCCAACGACACAAACACACCTATTGGATGCACAAGATTGCATAAAAACCCTAATTCGACAAGAATAAGACTAGGGAGGACGAAAATGACCTAAATGTTCATCCAATGACACAAATGAACTTATTGGATGCACAAGATTGGTTAAAAACCCTAATTGGACAAGAATAAGCCTAGGGAGGACGAAAATGACCTAAATGTTCGTCCAATGACACAAACACACCTATTGGATGCACAAGATTGCATAAAAACCCTAATCGGACAAGAATAAGCCTAGGGAGGACGAAAGTGACCTAAATGTTCGTCCAATGACACAAACACACCTATAGGATGCACAAGATTGCATAAAAACCCTAATTGGACAAGAATAAGACTAGGGAGGACGAAAATGACCTAAATGTTCCTCCAATGACACAAATGAACTTATTGGATGCACAAGATTGGTTAAAAACCCTAATTGGACAAGAATAAGCCTAGGGAGGACGAAAATGACCTAAACATTCATCCAATGACACAAATCAACTTATTGGATACACATGATTGGTTAAAAACCCTAATTGGACAAGAATAAGCCTAGGGAGGACGAAAATGACCTAAATGTTCCTCCAATGACACAAAAACACCTATTGGATGCACAAGATTGGTTAAAAACCCTAATTGGACAAGAATAAGCCTAGGGAGGACGAAAATGACCTAAATGTTCGTCCAATGACACAAACACACCTATTGGATGCACAAGATTGCATAAAAACTCTAATTGGACAAGAATAAGACTAGGGAGGACGAAAATGACCTAAATGTTCATCCAATGACACAAACACACCTATTGGATGCACAAGATTGCATAAAAACCCTAATTCGACAAGAATAAGACTAGGGAGGACGAAAATGACCTAAATGTTCCTCCAGTGACACAAACACACCTATTGGATGCACAAGATTGCATAAAAACCCTAATTGGACAAGAATAAGACTAGGGAGGACGAAAATGACCTAAATGTTCATCCAATGACACAAATGAACTTATTTGATGCACAAGATTGGTTAAAAACCCTAATTGGACAAGAATAAGCCTAGGGAGGACGAAAATGACCTAAATGTTCGTCCAATGACACAAACACACCTATTGGATGCACAAGATTGCATAAAAACCCTAATTGGACAAGAATAAGACTAGGGAGGACGAAAGTGACCTTAATGTTCATCCAATGACACAAATGAACTTATTGGATGCACAAGATTGGTTAAAAACCCTAATTGGACAAGAATAAGACTAGGGAGGACGAAAATGACCTAAATGTTCATCCAATGACACAAATGAACTTATTGGATGCACAAGGTTGGTTAAAAACCCTAATTGGACAAGAATAAGCCTATTGAGGACGAAAATGACCTAAATGTTCGTCCAATGACACAAACACACCTATTGGATGCACAAGATTGCATAAAAACCCTAATTGGACAAGAATAAGACTAGGGAGGACGAAAATGACCTAAATGTTCCTCCAATGACACAAACACACCTATTTGATGCACAAGATTGCATAAAAACCCTAATTGGACAAGAATAAGACTAGGGAGGACTTAAATGACCTAAATGTTCCACCAATGACACAAATGAACTTATTGGATGCACAAGATTGGTTAAAAACCCTAATTGGACAAGAATAAGACTAGGGAGGACGAAAATGACCTAAATGTTCATCGAATGACACAAACACACATTTTAGATGCACCAGATTGCTTAAAACCCTAATTGGACAAGAATAAGCCTAGGGAGGACGAAAATGACCTAAATGTTCGTCCAATGACACAAACACACCTATTGGATGCACAAGATTGCATAAAAACCCTAATTGGACAAGAATAAGACTAGGGAGGACGAAAATGACCTAAATGTTCCTCCAATGACACAAACACACCTATTGGATGCACAAGATTGCATAAAAACCCTAATTCGACAAGAATAAGACTAGGGAGGTCGAAAATGACCTAAATGTTCATCCAATGACACAAATGAACTTATTGGATGCACAAGATTGGTTAAAAACCCTAATTGGACAAGAATAAGCCTAGGGAGGACGAAAATGACTTAAATGTTCATCCAATGACACAAACACACCTATTGGATGCACAAGATTGCATAAAAACCCTAATTGGACAAGAATAAGACTAGGGAGGACTTAAATGACTTAAATGTTCCACCAATGACACAAATGAACCTATTGGATGCATAAGATTGCATAAAAACCCGAATTGGACAAGAATAAGACTAGGGAGGACGTAAATGACCTAAATGTTCCACCAATGACACAAATGAACTTATTGGATGCAAAGGTTGGTTAAAAACCCTAATTGGACAAGAATAAGCCTAGGGAGGACGAAAATGACCTAAATGTTCAACCAATGACACAAATGAACTTATTGGATGCACAATGTTGGTTAAAAACCCTAATTGGACAAGAATAAGCCTAGGGAGGACGAAAATGACCTAAATGTTCGTCCAATGACACAAACACACCTATTGGATGCACAGGATTGCATAAAAACCCTAATTGGACAAGAATAAGCCTAGGGAGGACGAAAATGACCTAAATGTTCGTCCAATGACACAAACACACCTATAGGATGCATAAGATTGCATAAAAACCCTAATTGGACAAGAACAAGCCTAGGGAGGACGAAAATGACCTAAATGTTCATCCAATGACACAAATGAACTTATTGGATGCACAAGATTGGTTAAAAACCCTAATTGGACAAGAATAAGCATAGAGAGGACTTAAATGACCTAAATGTTCATCCAATGACACAAATGAACTTATTGGATGCACAAGATTGGTTAAAAACCCTAATTGGACAAGAATAAGCATAGGGAGGACGAAAATGACCTAAATGTTCGTCCAATGACACAAACACACCTATTGGATGCACAAGATTGCATAAAAACCCTAATTGGACAAGAATAAGCCTAGGGAGGAAGTAAATGACCTAAATGTTCATCCAATGACACAAATGAACTTATTGGATGCACAAGATTGGTTAAAAACCCTAATTGGACAAGAATAAGCATAGGGAGGACGAAAATGACCTAAATGTTCATCCAATGACACAAACACACATATTGGATGCACAAGATTGCTTAAAACCCTAATTGGACAAGAATAAGACTAGGAATGACGAAAATGACCTAAATGTTCATCCTATGACACAAATGAACTTATTGGATGCACAAGATTGGTTAAAAACCCTAATTGGACAAGAATAAGCCTAGGGAGGACGAAAATGACCTAAATGTTCGTCCAATGACACAAACACACCTATTGGATGCACAAGATTGCATAAAAACCCTAATTGGACAAGAATAAGCCTAGGGAGGACGAAAATGACCTAATTGTTCATCCAATGACACAAATGAATTTATTGGAAGCACAAGATTGGATAAAAACCCTAATTGGACAAAAATATGCCTAGGGAGGACGAAAATGACCTAAATAATCATCCAATGACACAAATGAACTTATTGGATGCACAAGATTGGTTAAAAACCCTAATTGGACAAGAATAAGCCTAGGGAGGACGAAAATGACCTAAATGTTCGTCCAATGACACAAACACACCTATTGGATGCACAAGATTGGAAAAAAACCCTAATTGGACAAGAATAAGACTAGGGAGGACGAAAATGACCTAAATGTTCATCCAATGACACAAATGAACTTATTGGATGCACAAGATTGGTTAAAAACCCTAATTGGACAAGAATAAGCCTAGGGAGGACGAAAATGACCTAAATGTTCGTCCAATGACACAAACACACCTATTGGATGCACAAGATTGCATAAAAACCCAAACTGGACAAGAATAAGCCTAGGGAGGACGAAAATGGCCTAAATGTTCATCCAATGACACAAATGAACTTATTGGATGCACAAGATTGGTTAAAAACCCTAATTGGACAAGAATAAGCCTAGGGAGGACGAAAATGACCTAAATGTTCATCCAATGACACAAATGAACTTATTGGATGCACAAGATTGGTTAAAAACCCTAATTGGACAAGAGTAAGCCTAGGGAGGACGAAAATGACCTAAATGTTCGTCGAATGACACAAATGAACTTATTGGATGCACAAGAATGGTTAAAAACCCTAATTGGACAAGAGTAAGCCTAGGGAGGACGAAAATGACCTAAATGTTCGTCCAATGACACAAACACACCTATTGGATGCACAAGATTGCATAAAAACCATAATTGGACAAGAATAAGACTAGGGAGGACGATAATGACCTAAATATTCATCCAATGACACAAATGAACTTATTGGATGCACAAGATTGGTTAAAAACCCTAATTGGACAAGAATAAGCATAGGGAGGACGAAAATGACCTAAATGTTCATCCAATGACACAAATGAACTTATTGGATGCAAAAGATTGGTTAAAAACCCTAATTGGGCAAGAATAAGCATAGGGAGGACGAAAATGACCTAAATGTTCATCCAATGACACAAATGAACTTTTTGGATGCACAAGATTGGTTAAAAACCCTAATTGGACAAGAATAAGCCTAGGGAGGACGTAAATGACCTAAATGTTCATCCAATGACACAAATGAACTTATTGGATGCACAAGATTGGTTAAAAACCCTAATTGGACAAGAATAAGCCTAGGGAGGACGAAAATGACCTAAATGTTCGTCCAATGACACAAACACACCTATTGGATGCACAAGATTGCATAAAAACCCTAATTGGACAAGAATAAGCACAAGGAGGACAAAAATGACCTAAATGTTCATCCAATGACACAAATGAACTTATTGGATGCACAAGATTGGTTAAAAACCCTAATTGGACAAGAATAAGCATAGGGAGGACGAAAATGACCTAAATGTTCATCCAATGACACAAACACACATATTGGATGCACAAGATTGCTTAAAACCCTAATTGGACAAGAATAAGACTAGGGATGACGAAAATGACCTAAATGTTCATCCAATGACACAAATAAACTTATTGGATGCACAAGATTGGTTAAAAACCCTAATTGGACAAGAATAAGCATAGGGAGGACGAAAATGACCTAAATGTTCATTCAATGACACAAACACACATATTGGATGCACAAGATTGCATAAAAACCCTAATTGGACAAGAATAAGACTAGGGAGGACGAAAATGACCTAAATGTTCCTCCAATGACACAATCACACCTATTGGATGCACAAGATTGGTTAAAAACCCTAATTGGACAAGAATAAGCCTAGGGAGGACGTAAATGACCTAAATGTTCATCCAATGATAGAAATGAACTTATAGGATGCACAAGATTGGTTAAAAACCCTAATTGGACAAGAATAAGCATAGGGAGGACGAAAATGACCTAAATGTTCATCCAATGACACAAACACACATATTGGATGCACAAGATTGCTTAAAACCCTAATTGGACAAGAATAAGACTAGGGATGACGAAAATGACCTAAATGTTCATCCAATGACACAAATGAACTTATTGGATGCACAAGATTGGTTAAAAACCCTAATTGGACAAGAATAAGCCTAGGGAGGACGAAAATGAGCTAAATGTTCTTCCAATGACACAAACACACCTATTGGATGCACAAGATTGCATAAAAACCCTAATTGGACAAGAATAAGACTAGGGAGGACCAAAATGACCTAAATGTTCATCCAATGACACAAATGAACTTATTGGATGCACAAGATTGGTTAAAAACCCTAATTGGACAAGAATAAGCATAGGGAGGACGAAAATGACCTAAATGTTCATCCAATGACACAAACACACATATTGGATGCAAAGGATTGCATAAAAACCCTAATTGGACAAGAATAAGCCTAGGGAGGCCGAAAATGACCTAAATGTTCGTCCAATGACACAAACACACCTATTGGATGCACAAGATTGCATAAAAACCCTAATTGGACAAGAACAAGCCTAGGGAGGACGAAAATGACCTAAATGTTCATCCAATGACACAGATGAACTTATTGGATGCACAAGATTGGTTAAAAACCCTAATTGGACAAGAATAAGCCTAGGGAGGACGTAAATGACCTAAATGTTCATCCAATGACACAAATGAACTTATTGGATGCACAAGATTGGTTAAAAAGCCTAATTGGACAAGAATAAGCATAGGGAGGACGAAAATGACCTAAATGTTCATCCAATGACACAAACACACATATTGGATGCACAAGATTGCTTAAAACCCTAATTGGACAAGAATAAGACTAGGGATGACGAAAATGACCTAAATGTTCATCCAATGACACAAATGAACTTATTGGATGCACAAGATTGGTTAAAAACCCTAATTGGACAAGAATAAGCCTAGGGAGGACGAAAATGACCTAAATGTTCGTCCAATGACACAAACACACCTATTGGATGCACAAGATTGCATAAAAACCCTAATTGGACAAGAATAAGACTAGGGAGGACGAAAATGACCTAAATGTTCCTCCAATGACACAAACACACCTATTGGATGCACAAGATTGTATAAAAACCCTAATTCGACAAGAATAAGACTAGGGAGGATGAAAATGACCTAAATGTTCCTCCAATGACACAAACACACCTATTGGATGCACAAGATTGCATAAAAACCCTAATTGGACAAGAATAAGACTAGGGAG
>JBBPBR010000314.1:13841-27527 GCA_037974775.1 Cicer pinnatifidum
TAAATGTTCCTCCAATGACACAAACACACCTATTGGATGCACAAGATTGTATAAAAACCCTAATTCGACAAGAATAAGACTAGGGAGGATGAAAATGACCTAAATGTTCCTCCAATGACACAAACACACCTATTGGATGCACAAGATTGCATAAAAACCCTAATTGGACAAGAATAAGACTAGGGAGAACGTAAATGACCTAAATGTTCCACCAATGATAACAATGAACTTATTGGATGCACAAGGTTGGTTAAAAACCCTAATTGGACAAGAATAAGCCTAGGGAGGACGAAAATGACCTAAATGTTCAACCAATGACACAAATGAACTTATTGGATGCACAAGGTTGGTTACGAAAATGACCTAAATGTTCGTCCAATGACACAAACACACCTATTGGATCACAGGGTTGCCTAAAAACCCTAATTGGACAAGAATAAGCCTAGGGAGGACGAAAATGACCTAAATGTTCGTCCAATGACACAAACACACCTATAGGATGCACAGGATTGCATAAAAACCCTAATTGGACAAGAACAAGCCTAGGGAGGACGAAAATGACCTAAATGTTCATCCAATGACACAAATGAACTTATTGGATGCACAAGATAGGTTAAAAACCCTAATTCGACAAGAATAAGCCTAGGGAGGACGTAAATGACCTAAATGTTCATCCAATGACACAAATGAACTTATTGGATGCACAAGATTGGTTAAAAACCCTAATTGGACAAGAATAAGAATAGGGAGGACGAAAATGACCTAAATGTTCATCCAATGACCCAAACACACATATTGGATGCACAAGATTGCTTAAAACCCTAATTGGACAAGAATAAGACTAGGGATGACGAAAATGACCTAAATGTTCATCCAATGACACAAATGAACTTATTGGATGCACAAGATTGGTTAAAAACCCTAATTGGACAAGAATAAGCCTAGGGAGGACGAAAATGACCTAAATGTTCGTCCAATGACACAAACACACCGATTGGATGCACAAGATTGCATAAAAACCCTAATTGGACAAGAATAAGACTAGGGAGGACGTAAATGACCTAAATGTTCCACCAATGACACAAATGAACTTATTGGATGCACAAGGTTGGTTAAAAACCCTAATTTGACAAGAATAAGCCTAGGGAGGACGAAAATGACCTAAATGTTCAACCAATGACACAAATGAACTTATTGGATGCACAGGATTGCATAAAAACCTTAATTGGACAAGAATAAGCCTATGGAGGAGGAAAATGACCTAAATGTTCGTCCAATGACACAAACACGCCTATTGGATTCACAAGATTGCATAAAAAACCCTAATTGGACAAGAATAAGACTAGGGAGGACGAAAATGACCTAAGTGTTCCACCAATGACACAGACACACCTATTGGATGCACAAGATTGCATAAAAACCCTAATTCGACAAGAATAAGACTAGGGAGAACGAAAATGACCTAAATGTTCCTCCAATGACACAAACACACCTATTGGATGCACAAGATTGCATAAAAACCATAATTGGACAAGAATAAGACTAGGGAGGACGAAAATGACCTAAATGTTCATCGAATGACACAAATGAACTTATTGTATCCACAAGATTGGTTAAAAACCCTAATTGGACAAGAATAAGCCTACGGAGGACGAAAATGACCTAAAAGTTCGTCCAATGACACAAACACACCTATTGGATGCACAAGATTGCATAAAAACCCTAATTGGAAAAGAATAAGACTAGGGAGGACGAAAATGACCTAAATGTTCCTCCAACAACACAAACACACCTATTGGATGCACAAGATTGCATAAAAACCCTAATTGGACAAGAATAAGACTAGGGAGGACGAAAATGACCTAAATGTTCATCCAATGACACAAATGAACTTATTGGATGCACAAGATTGGTTAAAAACCCTAATTGGACAAGAATAAGCCTAGGGAGGACGAAAATGACCTAAATGTTCATCCAATGACACAAATGAACTTATTGGATGCACAAGATTGGTTGAAAACCCTAATTGGACAAGAATAAGCATAGGGAGAACGTAAATGACCTAAATGTTCCACCAATGACACAAATGAACTTATTGGATGCACAAGGTTTGTTAAAAACCCTAATTGGACAAGAATAAGCCTAGGGAGGACGAAAATGACCTAAATGTTCAACCAATGACACAAATGAACTTATTGGATGCACAAGGTTAGTTAAAAACCCTAATTGAACAAGAATAAGCCTAGGGAGGACGAAAATGACCTAAATGTTCGTCCAATGACACAAACACACCAATTGGATGCACAAGATTGCATAAAAACCCTAATTGGACAAGAATAAGCCTAGGGAGGACGAAAATGACCTAAATGTTCGTCCAATGACACAAACACACCTATTGGATGCACAAGATTGCATAAAAACCCTAATTGGACAAGAATAAGCCTAGGGAGGACGAAAATAACCTAAATGTTCATCCAATGACACAAATAAACTTATTGGATGCACAAGATTGGTTAAAAACCCTAATTGGACAAGAATAAGCCTAGCGAGGACGTAAATGACCTAAATGTTCATCCAATGACACAAATGAACTTATTGGATGCACAGGATTGGTTAAAAACCCTAATTGGACAAGAATAAGCATAGGGAGGACGAAAATGACCTAAATGTTCATCCAATGACACAAACACACATATTGGATGCACAAGATTGCTTAAAACCCTAATTGGACAAGAATAAGACTAGGGATGACGAAAATGACCTAAATGTTCATCCAATGACACAAATGAACTTATTGGATGCACAAGATTGGTTAAAAACCCTAATTGGACAATAATAAGCCTAGGGAGGACGAAAATGACCTAAATGTTCGTCCAATGATACAAACACACCTATTGGATGCACAAGATTGCATAAAAACCCTAATTGGACATGAATAAGACTAGGGAGGACGAAAATGACCTAAATGTTCCTCCAATGACACAAACACACCTATTGGATGCACAAGATTGCATAAAAACCCTAATTGGACAAGAATAAGACTAGGGAGGACGAAAATGACCTAAATGTTCATCCAATGACACAAATGAACTTATTGGATGCACAGGATTGGTTAAAAACCCTAATTGGACAAGAATAAGCATAGGGAGGAAGAAAATGACCTAAATGTTCATCCAATGACACAAACACACATATTGGATGCACAAGATTGCTTAAAACCCTAATTGGACAAGAATAAGACTAGGGATGACGAAAATGACCTAAATGTTCATCCAATGACACAAATGAACTTATTGGATGCACAGGATTGGTTAAAAACCCTAATTGGACAAGAATAAGCATAGGGAGGACGAAAATGACCTAAATGTTCATCCAATGACACAAATGAACTTATTGGATGCACAAGATTGGTTAAAAACCCTAATTGGACAAGAATAAGCATAGGGAGGACGAAAATTACCTAAATGTTCATCCAATGACACAAACACACATATTGGATACATAAGATTGGTTACAAAACCCTAATTGGACAAGAATAAGCCTAGGGATGACGAAAATGACCTAAATGTTCGTCCAATGACACAAATGAACTTATTGGATGCACAAGATTGGTTAAAAACCCTAATTGGACAAGAATAAGCCTAGGGAGGACGAAAATGACCTAAATGTTCGTCCAATGACACAAACACACCTATTGGATGCACAAGATTGCATAAAATCTCTAATTGGTCAAGAATAAGACTAGGGAGGACGAAAATGACCTTAATGTTCCTCCAATTACACAAACACACCTATTGGATGCACAAGATTGGTTAAAAACCCTAATTGGACAAGAATAAGCCTAGGGAGGACGAAAATGACCTAAATGTTCGTCCGATTACACAAACATACCTATTGGATGCACAAGATTGCATAAAATCCCTAATTGGACAAGAATAAGACTAGGGAGGACGAAAATGACCTAAATGTTCATCCAATGACACAAATGAACTTATTGGATGCACATGATTGGTTAAAAACCCTAATTGGACAAGAATAAGTATAGGGAGGACGAAAATGACCTAAATGTTCATCCAATGACACAAACACACATATTGGATGCACAAGATTGCTTAAAACCCTAATTGGACAAGAATAAGACTAGGGAGGACGAAAATGACCTAAATGTTCATCCAATGACACAAATGAACTTATTGGATGCACAAGATTAGTTAAAAACCCTAATTGGACAAGAATAAGCCCAGGGAGGACGAAAATCACCTAAATGTTCATCCAATGACACAAATGAACTTATTGGATGCACAAGATTGGTTAAAAACCCTAATTGGACAAGAATAAGCCTAGGGATGACGAAAATGACCTAAATGTTCATCCAATGACACAAACACACCTATTGGATGCACAAGATTGCATAAAAACCCTAATTGGACAAGAATAAGACTAGGGAGGACGAGAATGACCTAAATGTTCGTCCAATGACACAAACACACCTATTGGATGCACAAGATTGCATAAAAACCCTAATTGGACAAGAATAAGACTAGCGAGGACGAAAATGACCTAAATGTTCGTCCAATGACACAAACACACCTATTGGATGCACAAGATTGCATAAAAACCCTAATTGGACAAGAATAAGACTAGGGAGGACGAAAATGACCTAAATGTTCCTCCAATGACACAAACACACCTATTGGATGCACAAGATTGCATAAAAACCCTAATTGGACAAGAATAAGACTAGGGAGGACGAAAATGACCTAAATGTTCAACCAATGACACAAATGAACTTATTGAATGCACAAGGTTGGTTAAAAACCCAAATTGGACAAGAATAAGCCTAGGGAGGACGAAAATGACCTAAATGTTCGTCCAATGACACAAACACACCTATTGGATGCACAAGATTGCATAAAAACCCTAATTGGACAAGAATAAGACTAGGGAGGACGAACATGACCTAAATGTTCATCCAATGACACAAATGAACTTATTGGATGCACAAGATTGGTTAAAAACCCTAATTGGACAAGAATAAGCCTAGGGAGGACGAAAATGACCTAAATGTTCGTCCAATGACACAAACACACCTATTGGATGCACAGGATTGCCTAAGAACCCTAATCGGACAAAAATAAGCCTAGGGAGGACGAAAATGACCTAAATGTTCGTCCAATGACACAAACACACCTATTGGATGCACAAGATTGCATAAAAACCCTAATTGGACAAGAATAAGACTAGGGAGGACGAAAATGACCTAAATGTTCCTCCAATGACACAAACACACCTATTGGATGCACAAGATTGCATAAAAACCCTAATTGGACAAGAATAAGACTAGGGAGGACGAAAATGACCTAAATATTTATCCAATGACACAAACACACCTATTGGATGCACAAGATTGGTTAAAAACCCTAATTGGACAAGAATAAGCCTAGGGAAGACGAAAATGACCTAAATGTTCATCCAATGACACAAATGAACTTATTGGATGCACAAGGTTGGTTAAAAACCCTAATTGGACAAGAATAAGCATAGGGAGGACGAAAATGACCTAAATGTCCGTCCAATGACACAAACACATCTATTGGATGCACAAGATTGCATAAAAACCCTAATTGGACAAGAATAAGACTAGGGAGGACGAAAATGACCTAAATGTTCCTCCAATGACACAAACACACCTATTGGATGCACAAGATTGCATAAAAACCCTAATTGGACAAGAATAAGACTAGGGAGGACGAAAATGAGCTAAATGTTCCACCAATGACACAAATGAACTTATTGGATGCACAAGGTTGGTTAAAAACCCTAATTGGACAAGAATAAGCCTCGGGAGGACGAAAATGACCTAAATGTTCATCCAATGACACAAATGAACTTATTGGATGCACAAGATTGGTTAAAAACCCTAATCGGACAAGAATAAGCCTAGGGAGGACGAAAATGACCTAAATGTTCGTCCAATGACACAAACACACCTATTGGATGCACAAGATTGCATAAAAACCCTAATTGGACAAGAATAAGACTAGGGAGGACGAAAATGACCTAAATGTTCCTCCAATGACACAAACACACCTATTGGATGCACAAGATTGCATAAAAACCTAATTCGACAAGAATAAGACTAAGGACGACGAAAATTACCTAAATGTTCATCCAATGACACAAATGAACTTATTGGATGCACAAGATTGGTTAAAAACCCTAATTGGACAAGAATAAGCCTAGGGAGGACGAAAATGACCTAAATGTTCGTCCAATGACACAAACACACCTATTGGATGCACAAGATTGCATAAAAACCCTAATTGGACAAGAATAAGACTAGGGAGGACGAAAATGACCTAAATGTTCCTCCAATGACACAAACACACCTATTGGATGCACAAGATTGCATAAAAACCCTAATTCGACCAGAATAAGACTAGGAAGGACGAAAATGACCTAAATGTTCCTCCAATGACACAAATGAACTTATTGTATGCACAAGATTGGTTAAAAACCCTAATTGGACAAGAATAAGCATAGGGAGGACGAAAATGACCTAAATGTGCATCCAATGACACAAACACACATATTGGATGCACAAGATTGCTTAAAACCCTAATTGGACAAGAATAAGACTAGGGAGGACGAAAATGACCTAAATGTTCCTCCAATGACACAAACACACCTATTGGATGCACAAGATTGCATAAAAACCCTAATTCGACCAGAATAAGACTAGGGAGGACGAAAATGACCTAAATGTTCATCCAATGACACAAATGAACTTATTGGATGCACAAGATTGCATAAAAACCCTAATTGGACAAGAATAAGCCTAAGGAGGACGAAAATGACCTAAATGTTCATCCAATGACACAAATGAACTTATTGGATGCACAAGATTGGTTAAAAACCATAATTGGACAAGAATAAGCCTACGGAGGACGAAAATGACCTAAATGTTCATCCAATGTCACAAATGAACTTATTGGATGCACAAGATTGGTTGAAAATCCTAATTTGACAAGAATAAGCCTAGGGAGGACGAAATTGACCTAAATGTTCATCCAATGACACAAATGAACTTATTTGACGCATAAGATTTGTTAAAAACCCTAATTGGGCAATAATAAGCCTAGGGAGGACGTAAATGACCTAAATGTTCGTCCAATGACACAAACACACATATTGGATGCACAAGATTGCTTAAAACCCTAATTGGACAAGAATAAGATTAGGGAGGACGAAAATGACCTAAATGTTCATCCAATGACACAAATGAACTTATTGGATGCACAAGATTGGTTAAAAACCCTAATTGGACACGAATAAGCCTAGGGAGGACGAAAATGACCTAAATGTTCGTCCAATGACACAAACACACCTATTGGATGCACAAGATTGCATAAAAACCCTAATTGGACAAGAATAAGACTAGGGAGGACGAAAATGACCTAAATGTTCCTCCAATGACACAAACACACCTATTGGATGCACAAGATTGCATAAAAACCCTAATTGGACAAGAATAAGACTAGGGAGGACGAAAATGACCTAAATGTTTATCCAATGACACAAATGAACTTATTGGATGCACAGGATTGGTTAAAAACCCTAATTGGACAAGAATAAGCCTAGGGAGGACGAAAATGACCTAAATGTTCATCCAATGACACAAACACACCTATTGGATGCACAAGATTGCATAAAAACCCTAAATGGACAAGAATAAGACTAGGGAGGACGAAAATGACCTAAATGTTCATCCAATGACACAAATAAACTTATTGGATGCACAAGATTGGTTAAAAACCCTAATTTGACAAGAATAAGCATAGGGAGGACGAAAATGACCTAAATGTTCATCCAATGACACAAACCCACATATTGGATGCACAAGATTGCTTAAAACCCTAATTGGACAAGAATAAGACTAGGGAGGACGAAAATGACCTAAATGTTCATCCAATGACACAATTGAACTTATTGGATGCAGAAGATTGGTTAAAAACCCTAATCGGACAAGAATAAGCCTAGGGAGGACGAAAATGACCTAAATGTTCGTCCAATGACACAAACACACCTATTGGATGCACAAGATTGCCTAAAAACCCTAAATGGACAAGAATAAGGCTAGGGAGGACGAAAATGACCTAAATGTTCATCCAATGACACAAATAAACTTATTGGATGCACAAGATTGGTTAAAAACCCTAATTTGACAAGAATAAGCATAGGGAGGACGAAAATGACCTAAATGTTCATCCAATGACACAAACCCACATATTGGATGCACAAGATTGCTTAAAACCCTAATTGGACAAGAATAAGACTAGGGAGGACGAAAATGACCTAAATGTTCCTCCAATGACACAAAGACACCTATTGGATGCACAAGATTGCATAAAAACCCTAATTGGACAAGAATAAGACTAGGGAGGACGAAAATGACCTAAATGTTCATCCAATGACACAAACACACCTATTGGATGCACAAGATTGCATAAAAACCCTAATTGGACAAGAATAAGCATAGGGAGGACGAAAATGACCTAAACGTTCATCCAATGACACAAACCCACATATTGGATGCGCAAGATTGCTTAAAACCCTAATTGGACAAGAATAAGACTAGGGAGGACGAAAATGACCTAAATGTTCATCCAATGACACAAATGAACTTATTGAATGCACAAGATTGGTTAAAAACCCTAATCGGACAAGAATAAGCCTAGGGAGGACAAAAATGACCTAAATGTTCTTCGAATGACACAAACACACCTATTGGATGCACAAGATTGCATAAAAACCCTAATTGGACAAGAATAAGACTAGGGAGGACGAAAATGACCTAAATGTTCCTCCAATGACACAAACACACCTATTGGATGCACAAGATTGCATAAAAACCCTAATTGGACAAGAATAAGACTAGGGAGGACGAAAATGACCTAAATGTTCATCCAATGACACAAATGAACTTATTGAATGCACAAGATTGGTCAAAAACCCTAATCGGACAAGAATAAGCCTAGGGAGGATAAAAATGACCTAAATGTTCTTCCAATGACACAAACACACCTATTGGATGCACAAGATTGCATAAACACCCTAATTGAACAAGAATAAGACTAGGGAGGACGAAAATGACCTAAATGTTCCTCCAATGACACAAACACACCTATTGGATGCACAAGATTGCATAAAAACCCTAATTGGACAAGAATAAGACTAGGGAGGACGAAAATGACCTAAATGTTCATCCAATGACACAAATGAACTTATTGAATGCACAAGATTGGTTAAAAACCCGAATCGGACAAGAATAAGCCTAGGGAGGACGAAAATGACCTAAATGTTCGTCCAATGACACAAACACACCTATTGGATGCACAAGATTGCATAAAAACCCTAATTGGACAAGAATAAGACTAGGGAGGACGAAAATGACCTAAATGTTCCTCCAATGACACAAACACACCTATTGGATGCACAAGATTGCATAAAAACCCTAATTGGACAAGAATAAGACTAGGGAGGACGAAAATGACCTAAATGTTCATCCAATGACACAAATGAAATTATTGGATGCACAAGATTGGTTAAAAACCCTAATTGGACAAAAATAAGTCTAGGGAGGACGAAAATGACCTAAATGTTCGTCCAATGACACAAACACACCTATTGGATGCACAAGATTGCATAAAAACCCTAATTGGACAAGAATAAGACTAGGGAGGACGAAAATGACCTAAATGTTCATCCAATGACACAAATGAACTTATTGGATGCACAAGATTGGTTAAAAACCCTAATTGGACAAGAATAAGCATAGGGAGGACGAAAATGACCTAAATGTTCATCCAATGACACAAACACACATATTGGATGCACAAGATTGCTTAAAACCCTATATGCACAAGAATAAAATTAGGGATGACGAAAATGACCTAAATGTTCATCCAATGACACAAATGAACTTATTGGATGCACAAGATTGGTTAAAAACCCTAATTGGACAAGAATAAGCCTAGGGAGGACGAAAATGACCTAAATGTTCGTCCAATGACACAAACACACCTATTGGATGCACAAGATTGGATAAAAACCCTAATTCGACAAGAATAAGACTAGGGAGGACGAAAATGACCTAAATGTTCCTCCAATGACACAAACACACCTATTGGATGCACAAGATTGCATAAAAACCCTAATTGGACAAGAATAAGACTAGGGAGGACGAAAATGACCTAAATGTTCCACCAATGACACAAATGAACTTATTGGATGCACAAGGTTGGTTAAAAACCCTAATTGGACAATAATAAGACTAGGGAGGACGAAAATGACCTAAATGTTCATCCAATGACACAAATGAACTTATTGGATGCACAAGATTGGTTAAAAACCCTAATTGGACAAGAATAAGCCTAGGGAGGACGAAAATGACCTAAATGTTCGTCCAATGACACAAACACACCTATTGGATCCACAAGCTTGCATAAAAACCCTAATTGGATAAGAATAAAACTATGGAGGACGAAAATGACCTAAATGTTCCTCCAATGACACAAACACACCTATTGGATGCACAAGATTGCATAAAAACCCTAATTCGACAAGAATAAGACTAGGGAGGACGAAAATGACCTAAATGTTCATCCAATGACACAAATGAACTTATTGGATGCACAAGATTGGTTAAAAACCCTAATTAGACAAGAATAAGCCTAGGGAGGACGAAAATGACCTAAATGTTCATCGAATGAAACAAATGAACTTATTGGATGCACAAGGTTGGTTAAAAACCCTAATTGGACAAGAATAAGCCTAGGGAGGACGAAAATGACCTAAATGTTCAACCAATGACACAAATGAACTTATTGGATGCACAAGGTTGGTTAAAAACCCTAATTGAACAAGAATAAGCATAGGGAGGACGAAAATGACCTAAATGTTCGTCCAATGACACAAACACACCAATTGGATGCACAAGATTGCATAAAAACCCTAATTGGACAAGAATAAGCCTAGGGAGGACGAAAATGACCTAAATGTTCGTCCAATGACACAAACACACCTATTGGATGCACAAGATTGCATAAAAACCCTAATTGGACAAGAATAAGCCTAGGGAGCACGAAAATGACCTAAATGTTCATCCAATGAAACAAATGAACTTATTGGATGCACAAGACTGGTTAAAAACCCTAATTGGACAAGAATAAGCCTATGGAGGACGAAAATGACCTAAATGTTCATCCAATGACACAAATGAACTTATTGGATGCACAAGATTGGTTAAAAACCCTAATCGGACAAGAATAAGCCTAGGGAGGACGAAAATGACCTAAATGTTCGTCCAATGACACAAACACACCTATTGGATGCACAAGATTGCATAAACACCCTAATTGGACAAGAACAAGCCTAGGGAGGACGAAAATGACCTAAATGTTCATCCAATGACACAAATGAACTTATTGGATGCACAAGATTGGTTAAAAACCCTAATTGTTCGTCCAATGACCTAAATGTTCGTCCAATGACACAAACACACCTATTGGATGCAAAGGATTGCATAAAAACCCTAATTGGACAAGAATAAGCCTAGGGAGGCCGAAAATGACCTAAATGTTCCTCCAATGACACAAACACACCTATTGGATGCACAAGATTGCATAAAAAACCTAATTGGACAAGAATAAGACTAGGGAGGACGAAAATGACCTAAATGTTCATCCAATGACACAAATGAACTTATTGTATGCACAAGATTGGATAAAAACCCTAATTGGACAAGAATAAGCATAGGGAGGACGAAAATTACCTAAATGTTCATCCAATGACACAAACACACATATTGGATGCACAAGATTGCTTAAAACCCTAATTGGACAAGAATAAGCCTAGGGAGGACATAAATGACCTAAATGTTCATCCAATGGCACAAATGAACTTATTGGATGCACAAGATTGGTTAAAAACCCTAATTGAACAAGAATAAGCATAGGGAGGACGAAAATGACCTAAATGTTCATCCAATGACACAAACACACATATTGGATGCACAAGATTGCTTAAAACCCTAATTGGACAAGAATAAGACTAGGGATGACGAAAATGACCTAAATGTTCATCCAATGACACAAATGAACTTATTGGATGCACAAGATTGGTTAAAAACCCTAATTGGACAAGAAAAAGCCTAGGGAGGACGAAAATGACCTAAATGTTCGTCCAACGACACAAACACACCTATTGGATGCACAAGATTGCATCAAAACCCTAATTGGACAAGAATACGACTAGGGAGGACGAAAATGACCTAAATGTTCCTCCAATGACACAAACACACCTATTGGATGCACAAGATTGCATAAAAACCCTAATTGGACAAGAATAAGACTAGGGAGGACGAAAATGACCTAAATGTTCATCCAATGACACAAACACACCTATTGGATGCAAAAGATTGCATAAAAACCTAATTCGACAAGAATAAGACTAGGGAGGACGAAAATGACCTAAATGTTCATCCAATGACACAAATGAACTTATAGGATGCACAAGATTGGTTAAAAACCCTAATTGGACAAGAATAAGCTTATGGAGGACGAAAATGACCTAAATGTTTGTCCAATGACACAAACACACCTATTGGATGCACAAGATTGCATAAAAACCCTAATTGGACAAGAATAAGACTAGGGAGGACGAAAATGACCTAAATGTTCCTCCAATGACACAAACACACCTATTGGATGCACAAGATTGCATAAAAACCCTAATTGGACAAGAATAAAACTAGGGAGGACGAAAATGACCTAAATATTCATCCAATGACACAAATGAACTTATTGGATGCACAAGATTGGTTAAAAACCCTAATTGGACAAGAATAAGCGTAGGGAGGACGAAAATGACCTAAATGTTCATCCAATGACACAAACCCACATATTGGATGCACAAGATTGCTTAAAACCCTAATGGGACAAGAATAAGACTAGGGAGGACGAAAATGACCTAAATGTTCATCCAATGACACAAATGAACTTATTGGATACACAAGATTGGTTAAAAACCCTAATCGGACAAGAATAAGCCTAGGGAGGACGAAAATGACCAAAATGTTCATCCAATGACACAAATGAACTTATTGGATGCACAAGATTGGTTAAAAACCCTAATTGGACAAGAATAAGGTTAGGGAGGACGAAAATGACCTAAATGTTCGTCCAATGACACAAACACACCTATTGGATGCACAAGATTGCATAAAATCCCTAATTGGACAAGAATAAGACTAGGGAGGACGAAAATGACCTAAATGTTCCTCCAATGACACAAACACACCTATTGGATGCACAAGATTGCATAAAAACCCTAATTGGACAAGAATAAGACTATGGAGGACGAAAATGACCTAAATGTTCATCCAATGTCACAAATGAACTTATTGTATGCACAAGATTGGTTAAAAAACCCTAATTGGACAAGAATAAGCATAGGGAGGACGAAAATTACCTAAATGTTCATCCAATTACACAAACACACATATTGGACGCACAAGATTGCTTAAAACCCTAATTGGACAAGAATAAGCCTAGGGAGGACGAAAATGACCTAAATGTTCGTCCAATGACACAAACACACCTATTGGATGCACAAGATTGCATAAAA
>JBBPBR010000315.1:0-32361 GCA_037974775.1 Cicer pinnatifidum
CAATCTTGTGCATCCAATAGGTGTGTTTGTGTCATTGGACGAACATTTAGGTCATTTTCGTCCTCCCTAGCCTTCTTCTTGTCCAATTAGGGTTTTTATGCAATCTTGTGCATCCAATTGGTGTGTTTGTGTCATTGGACGAACATTTAGGTCATTTTCGTCCTCCCTAGGCTTATTCTTGTCCGATTAGGGTTTTTAACCAATCTTGTGCATCCAATAAGTTCATTTGTGTCATTGGATGAACATTTAGGTGATTTTCGTCCTCCCTTGGCTTATTCTTGTCCAATTAGGGTTTTTAACCAATCTTGTGCATCCTATAAGTTCATCTGTGTCATTGGATGAACATTTAGGTCATTTTCTTCCTCCCTAGGCTTATTCTTGTCCAATTAGGGTTTTTAACCAATCTTGTGCATCCAATAGGTGTGTTTGTGTCATTGGACGAACATTTAGGTCATTTTCGTCCTCCCTAGGCTTATTCTTGTCCAATTAGGGTTTTTATGCAATCTTGTGCATCCAATAGGTGTGTTTGTGTCATTGGACGAACATTTAGGTCATTTTCGTCCTCCCTAGGCTTATTCTTGTCCGATTAGGGTTTTTAACCAATCTTGTGCATCCAATAAGTTCCTTTGTGTCATTGGATGAACATTTAGGTCATTTTCTTCCTCCCTAGGCTTATTCTTGTCCAATTAGGGTTTTTAACCAATCTTGTGCATCCAATAGGTGTGTTTGTGTCATTGGACGAACATTTAGGTCATTTTCGTCCTCCCTAGGCTTATTCTTGTCCGATTAAGGTTTTTAACCAATCTTGTGCATCCAATAAGTTCATTTGTGTCATTGGATGAACATTTAGGTCATTTTCGTCCTCCCTAGGCTTATTCTTGTCCAATTAGGGTTTTTAATCAATCTTGTGCACCCAATAAGTTCATTTGTGTCATAGGATGAACATTTAGGTCATTTTCGTCCTCCCTAGGCTTATTCTTGTCCAATTAGGGTTTTTAACCAATCTTGTGCATCCAATAAGTTCATTTGTGTCATTGGATGAACATTTAGGTCATTTTCGTCCTCCCTAGGCTTATTCTTGTCCAATTAGGGTTTTTAACCAATCTTGTGCATCCAATAAGTTCATTTGTGTCATTGGATTAACATTTAGGTCATTTTCGTCCTCCCTAGGCTTATTCTTGTGCAATTAGTGTTTCTAACCAACCTTGTGCATCCAATAGGTGTGTTTGTGTCATTGGATGAACATTTAGGTCATTTTCGTCCTCCCTAGGCTTATTCTTGTCCAATTAGGGTTTTTAACCAATCTTGTGCATCCAATAAGTTCATTTGTTTCATTGGATGAACATTTAGGTCATTTTCGTCCTCCCTAGTCTTATTCTTGTCCGATTAGGGTTTTTATGCAATCTTGTGCATCCAATAGGTGTGTTTGTGTCATTGGACGAACATTTAGGTCATTTTCGTCCTCCCTAGGCTTATTCTTGTCCAGTTAGGGATTTTAACCAATCTTGTGCATCCAATAAGTTCATTTGTGTCATTGGATGAACATTTAGGTCATTTTCGTCCTCCCTAGGCTTATTCTTGTCCAATTAGGGTTTTTAACCAATCTTGTGCATCCAATAAGTTCATTTGTGTCATTGGATGAACATTTGGGTCATTTTCTTCCTCCCTAGGCTTATTCTTGTCCAATTAGGGTTTTTAACCAATCTTGTGCATCCAATAGGTGTGTTTGTGTCATTGGACGAACATTTAGGTCATTTTTTTCCTCCCTAGGCTTATCCTTGTCCAATTAGGGTTTTTATGCAATCTTGTGCATCCAATAGGTGTGTTTGTGTCATTGGACAAACATTTAGGTCATTTTCGTCCTCCCTAGGCTTATTCTTGTCCGATTAGGGTTTTTAACAAATCTTGTGCATCCAATAAGTTCATTTGTGTCATTGGATGAACATTTAGGTCATTTTCGTCCTCCCTAGGCTTATTCTTGTCCAATTAGGGTTTTTAACCAATCTTGTGCATCCAATAGGTGTGTTTGTGTCATTGGATGAACATTTAGGTCATTTTCGTCCTCCCTTGGCTTATTCTTGTCCGATTAGGGTTTTTAACCAATCTTGTGCATCCAATAAGTTCATTTGTGTCATTGGATGAACATTTAGGTCATTTTCGTCCTCCCTTGGCTTATTCTTGTCCAATTAGGGTTTTTAACCAATCTTGTGCATCCAATAAGTTCATTTGTGTCATTGAATGAACATTTAGGTCATTTTCTTCCTCCCTAGGCTTATTCTTGTCCAATTAGTGTTTTTAACCAATCTTGTGCATCCAATAAGTTCATTTGTGTCATTGGATGAACATTTGGGTCATTTTCTTCCTCCCTAGGCTTATTCTTGTCCAATTAGGGTTTTTAACCAATCTTGTGCATCCAATAGGTGTGTTTGTGTCATTGGACGAACATTTAGGTCATTTTTTTCCTCCCTAGGCTTCTTTTGTCCAATTAGGGTTTTTATGCAATCTTGTGCATCCAATAGGTGTGTTTGTGTCATTGGACAAACATTTAGGTCATTTTCGTCCTCCCTAGGCTTATTCTTGTCCGATTAAGGTTTTTAACCAATCTTGTGCATCCAATAAGTTCATTTGTGTCATTGGATGAACATTTAGGTCATTTTCGTCCTCCCTAGGCTTATTCTTGTCCAATTAGGGTTTTTAACCAATCTTGTGCATCCAATAAGTTCATTTGTGTCATTGGATGAACATTTAGGTCATTTTCTTCCTCCCTAGGCTTATTCTTGTCCAATTAGGGTTTTTAACCAATCTTGTGCATCCAATAGGTGTGTTTGTGTCATTGGACGAACATTTAGGTCATTTTCGTCCTCCCTAGGCTTATGCTTGTCCAATTAGGGTTTTTATGCAATCTTGTGCATCCAATAGGTGTGTTTGTGTCATTGGACGAACATTTAGGTCATTTTCGTTCTCCCTAGGCTTATTCTTGTCCGATTAGGGTTTTTAACCAATCTTGTGCATCCAATAAGTTTATTTGTGTCATTGGACGAACATTTAGGTCATTTTCGTCCTCCCTAGGCTTATTCTTGTCCAATTAGGGTTTTTATGCAATCTTGTGCATCCAATTGGTGTGTTTGTGTCATTGGACGAACATTTAGGTCATTTTCGTCCTCCCTAGGCTTATTCTTGTCCGATTAAGGTTTTTAACCAATCTTGTGCATCCAATAAGTTCATTTGTGTCATTGGATGAACATTTAGGTCATTTCCGTCCTCCCTTGGCTTATTCTTGTCCAATTAGGGTTTTTAACCAATCTTGTGCATCCAATAAGTTCATTTGTGTCATTGGATGAACATTTAGGTCATTTTCTTCCTCCCTAGGCTTATTCTTGTCCAATTAGGGTTTTTAAGCAATCTTGTCCATCCAATAAGTTCATTTGTGTCATTGGATGAACATTTAGGTCATTTTCGTCCTCCCTAGGCTTATTCTTGTCCAATTAGGGTTTTTAACCAATCTTGTGCATCCAATAGGTGTGTTTGTGTCATTGGATGAACATTTAGGTCATTTTCGTCTTCCATAGGCTTATTCTTGTCCAATTAGGGTTTTTAACCAATCTTGTGCATCCAATAAGTTCATTTGTGTCATTGGATGAACATTTAGGTCATTTTCGTCCTCCCTAGGCTTATTCTTGTCCAATTAGGGTTTTCAACCAATCTTGTGCATCCAATAAGATCATTTGTGTCATTGGATGAACATTTAGGTCATTTTCGTCCTCCCTAGGCTTACTCTTGTCCATTTTGGATTTTTAACCAATCTTGTGCATCCAATAACTTCATTTGTGTCATTGGATGAACATTTAGGTCATTTTCGTCCTCCTTAGTCTTATTCTTGTCCAATTAGGGTTTTTATGCAATCTTGTGCATCCAATAGGCGTGTTTGTGTCATTGGAGGAACATTTAGGTCATTTTCGTCCTCCCTAGGCTTGTTCTTGTCCAATTAGGGTTTTTAACCAACCTTGTGCATCCAATAAGTTCATTTGTGTCATTGGTTGAACATTTAGGTCATTTTCGTCCTCCCTAGGCTTATTCTTGTCCAATTAGGGTTTTTAACCAACCTTGGGCATCCAATAAGTTCATTTGTGTCATTGGTGGAACATTTAGGTCATTTACGTCCCCCCCTAGTCTTATTCTTGTTCAATTAGGGATTTTATGCAATCTTGTGCATCCAATAGGTGTGTTTGTGTCATTGGACGAACATTTAGGTCCTTTTCGTCCTCCCTAGGCTTATTTTTGTCCAATTATGGTTTTTAACCAATCTTGTGCATCCAATAAGTTCATTTGTGTCATTGGATGAACATTTAGGTCATTTTCGTCCTCCCTAGGCTTATTCTTGTCCAATTAGGGTTTTTAACCAATCTTGTGCATCCAATAAGTTCATTTGTGTCATTGGATGAACATTTAGGTCATTTTCGTCCTCCCTAGGCTTATTCTTGTCCAATTAGGGTTTTTAACCAATCTTGTGCATCCAATAAGTTCATTTGTGTCATTGGATGAACATTTAGGTCATTTTCGTCCTCCCTAGGCTTATTCTTTTACAATTAAGGTTTTTAACCAATCTTGTGCATCCAATAAGTTCATTTGTGTCATTGGATGAACATTTAGGTCATTTTCGTCCTCCCTAGGCTTATTCTTGTCCAATTAGGGTTTTTAACCAATCTTGTGCATCCAATAAGTTCATTTGTGTCATTGGATGAACATTTAGGTCATTTTCGTCCTCCCTAGGCTTATTCTTGTCCAATTAGGGTTTTTATGCAATCTTGTGCATCCAATAGGTGTGTTTGTGTCATTGGACGAACATTTAGGTCATTTTCGTCCTCCCTAGGCTTATTCTTGTCCAATTAGGGTTTTTAACCAATCTTGTGCATCCAATAAGTTCATTTGTGTCATTGGATGAACATTTAGGTCATTTTCGCCCTCCCTAGTCTTATTCTTGTCCAATTAGGGTTTTTATGCAATCTTGTGCATCTAATAGGTGTGTTTGTGTTATTGGAGGAACATTTAGGTCATTTTCGTCCTCCCTAGTCTTATTATTGTCCAATTAGGGTTTTTATGCAATCTTGTGCATCCAATAGGTGTGTTTGTGTCATTGGACGAACATTTAGGTCATTTTCGTCCTCCCTAGGCTTATTCTTGGCCAATTAGGGTTTTTAACCAATCTTGTGCATCCAATAAGTTCATTTGTGTCATTGGATGAACATTTAGGTCATTATCATCCTCCCAAGTCTTATTCTTGTCCAATTAGGGTTTTTATGCAATCTTGTGCATCCAATAGGTGTGTTTGTGTCATTGGAGGAACATTTAGGTCATTTTTGTCCTCCCTAGTCTTATTCTTGTCCAATTAGGGTTTTTATGCAATCTTGTGCATCCAATAGGTGTGTTTGTGTCATTGGACGAACATTTAGGTCATTTTCGTCCTCCCTAGGCTTATTCTTGTCCGATTAGGGTTTTTAACCAATCTTGTGCATCCAATAAGTTCCTTTGTGTCATTGGATGAACATTTAGGTCATTTTCGTCCTCCCTAGGCTTATTCTTGTCCAATTAGGGTTTTTAACCAATCTTGTACATCCAATAAGTTCATTTGTGTCATTGGATGAACATTTAGGTCATTTTCGTCCTCCCTAGGCTTATTCTTGTCCAATTAGGGTTTTTAAACAATCTTGTACATCCAATAAGTTCATTTGTGTAATTGGATGAACATTTAGGTCATTTTCGTCCTCCCTAGGCTTATTCTTGTCCAATTAGGGTTTTTATGCAATCTTGTGCATCCAATAGGTGTGTTTGTGTCATTGGACGAACATTTAGGTCATTTTCATCCTCCCTAGCCTTCTTCTTGTCCAATTAGGGTTTCTATGCAATCTTGTGCATCCAATTGGTGTGTTTGTGTCATTGGACGAACATTTAGGTCATTTTCGTCCTCCCTAGGCTTATTCTTGTCCGATTAGGGTTTTTAACCAATCTTGTGCATCCAATAAGTTCATTTGTGTCATTGGACGAACAATTAGGTCATTTTCGTCCTCCCTAGGCTTATTCTTGTCCGATTAAGGTTTTTAACCAATCTTGTGCATCCAATAAGTTCATTTGTGTCATTGGATGAACATTTAGGTCATTTTCGTCCTCCCTAGGCTTATTCTTGTCCAATTAGGGTTTTTAACCAATCTTGTGCATCCAATAAGTTCATTTGTGTCATTGGATGAACATTTGTGTCATTTTCTTCCTCCCTAGGCTTATTCTTGTCCAATTAGGGTTTTTAACCAATCTTGTGCATCCAATAGGTGTGTTTGTGTCATTGGACGAACATTTAGGTCATTTTTTTCCTCCCTAGGCTTATTCTTGTCCAATTAGGGTTTTTATGCAATCTTGTGCATCCAATAGGTGTGTTTGTGTCATTGGACAAACATTTAGGTCATTTTCGTCCTCCCTAGGCTTATTCTTGTCCGATTAGGGTTTTTAACAAATCTTGTGCATCCAATAAGTTCATTTGTTTCATTGGATGAACATTTAGGTCATTTTCGTCCTCCCTAGGCTTATTCTTGTCCAATTAGGGTTTTTAACCAATCTTGTGCATCCAATAAGTTCATTTGTGTCATTGGATGAACATTTAGGTCATTTTCGTCCTCCCTAGGCTTATTCTTGTCCAATTAGGGATTTTAACCAATCTTGTGCATCCTATAGGTGTGTTTGTGACATTGGATGAACATTTATGTCATTTTCGTCCTCCATAGGCTTATTCTTTTCCAATTAGGGTTTTTAACAAATCTTGTGCATCCTATAAGTTCATTTGTTTCATTGGATGAACATTTAGGTCATTTTCGTGCTCCCTAGGCTTATTCTTGTCCAATTAGGGTTTTTATGCAATCTTGTGCATCCAATAGGTGTGTTTGTGTCATTGGACGAACATTTAGGTCATTTTCGTCCTCCCTAGGCTTATTCTTGTCCAATTAGGGTTTTTATGCAATCTTGTGCATCCAATTGGTGTGTTTGTGTCATTGGACGAACATTTAGGTCATTTTCGTCCTCCCTAGGCTTATTCTTGTTCAATTAGGGTTTTTAACTAACCTTGTGCATCCAATAAGTTCATTTGTGTCATTGGTTGAACATTTAGGTCATTTTCGTCCTCCCTAGGCTTATTCTTGTCCAATTAGGGTTTTTAACAAACCTTGTGCATCCAATAAGTTCATTTGTGTCATTGGTGGAACATTTAGGTCATTTACGTTCTCCCTATGCTTATTCTTGTCCAATTAGGGTTTTCAACCAATCTTGTGCATCCAATAAGTTCATTTGTGTCATTGGATGAACATTTAGGTCATTTTCGTCCTCCCTAGGCTTATTCTTGTCCAATTAGGGTTTTTAACCAATCTTGTGCATCCAATAAGTTCATTTGTGTCATTGGATGAACATTTAGGTCATTTTCGTCCTCCCTAGTCTTATTCTTGTCCAATTAGGGTTTTTATGCAATCTTGTGCATCCAATAGGTGTGTTTGTGTTGTTGGAGGAACATTTAGGTCATTTTCGTCCTCCCTAGTCTTATTCTTTTCCAATTAGGGTTTTTATGCAATCTTGTGCATCCAATAGGTGTGTTTGTGTCATTGGACGAACTTTTAGGTCATTTTCGTCCTCCGTAGGCTTATTCTTGTCCAATTAGGGTTTTTAACCAATCTTGTGGATACAATAAGTTCATTTGTGTCATTCGATGAACATTTAGGTCATTTTCGTCCTCCCTAGTCTTATTCTTGTCCAATTATGGTTTTTATGCAATCTTGTGCATCCAATAGGTGTGTTTGTGTCATTGGAGGAACATTTAGGTCATTTTCGTTCTCCCTAGTCTTATTCTTGTCGAATTAGGGTTTTTATGCAATCTTGTGCATCCAATAGGTGTGTCTGTGTCATTGGTGGAACACTTAGGTCATTTTCGTCCTCCCTAGTCTTATTCTTGTCCAATTAGGGTTTTTTATGCAATCTTGTGAATCCAATAGGCGTGTTTGTGTCATTGGACGAACATTTAGGTCATTTTCCTCCTCCATAGGCTTATTCTTGTCCAATTAAGGTTTTTATGCAATCCTGTGCATCCAATAAGTTCATTTGTGTCATTGGTTGAACATTTAGGTCATTTTCGTCCTCCCTAGGCTTATTCTTGTCAAATTAGGGTTTTTAACCAACCTTGTGCATCCAATAAGTTCATTTGTGTCATTGGTGGAACATTTAGGTCATTTACGTCCTCCCTAGTCTTATTCTTGTCCAATTAGGGTTTTTATGCAATCTTGTGCATCCAATCGGTGTGTTTGTGTCATTGGACGAACATTTAGGTCATTTTCGTCCTCCCTAGGCTTATTCTTGTCCAATTAGGGTTTTTAACCAATCTTGTGCATCCAATAAGTTCATTTGTGTCATTGGATGAACATTTAGGTCATTTTCGTCATCCCTAGTCTTATTCTTGTCCAATTAGGGTTTTAAGCAATCTTGTGCATCCAATATGTGTGTTTGGGTCATTGGATGAACATTTAGGTCATTTTCGTCCTCCCTATTCTTATTCTTGTCCAATTAGGGTTTTTAACCAATCTTGTGCATCCAATAAGTTCATTTGTGTCATTGGATGAACATTTAGGTCATTTACGTCCTCCCTAGGCTTATTCTTGTCGAATTAGGGTTTTTAACCTATCTTGTGCATCCAATAAGTTCATTTGTGTCATTGGATGAACATTTAGGTCATTTTCGTCCTCCCTAGGCTTGTTCTTGTCCAATTAGGGTTTTTATGCAATCCTGTGCATCCTATAGGTGTGTTTGTGTCATTGGACGAACATTTAGGTCATTTTCGTCCTCCCTAGGCTTATTCTTGTCCAATTAGGGTTTTTAACCAATCTTGTGCATCCAATAAGTTCATTTGTGTCATTGGATGAACATTTAGGTCATTTTCGTCCTCCCTAGGCTTATTCTTGTCCAATTAGGGTTTTTAACCAATCTTGTGCATCCAATAAGTTCATTTGTGTCATTAGACGAACATTTAGGTCAATTTCGTCCTCCCTAGGCTTATTCTTGTCCAATTAGGGTTTTTATGCAATCTTGTGCATCCAATAGGTGTGTTTGTGTCATTGGACGAACATTTTGGTCATTTTCGTCCTCCCTAGGCTTATTCTTGTCCAATTATGGTTTTTAACCAATCTTGTGCATCCAATAGGTGTGTTTGTGTCATTGGAGGAATTTTTAGGTCATTTTTGTCCTCCCTAGTCTTATTCTTGTCCAATTAGGGTTTTTATGCAATCTTGTGCATCCAATAGGTGTGTTTGTGTCATTGGACGAACATTTAGATCATTTTCGTCCTCCCTAGGCTTATTCTTGTCCAATTAGGGTTTTTAACCAATAATGTGCATCCAATAAGTTCATTTGTGTCATTGGTTGAACATTTAGGTCATTTTCGTCCTCCCTAGGCTTATTCTTGTCCAATTAGGGTTTTTAACCAATCTTGTGCATCCAATAAGTTCATTTGTGTCATTGGATGAACATTTAGGTCATTTTCGTCCTCCCTAGGCTTATTCTTGTCCAATTAGGGTTTTTATGCAATGTTGTGCATCCAATAAGTTCATTTGTGTAATTGGTTGAACATTTAGGTCATTTTCGTCCTCCCTAGGCTTATTCTTGTCCAATTAGGGTTTTTAACCTATCTTGTGGATCCAATAAGTTCATTTGTGTCATTGGACGAACATTTAGGTCATTTTCGTCCTCCCTAGGCTTATTCTTGTCCAATTAGGGTTTTTATGCAATCTTGTGCATCCAATAAGTTCATTTGTGTCATTGGTTGAACATTTAGGTCATTTTCGTCCTCCCTAGGCTTATTCTTGTCCAATTAGGGTTTTTAACCAATCTTGTGCATCCAATAAGTTCATTTGTGTCACTGGACGAACATTTAGGTCATTTTCGTCCTCCCTAGGCTTATTCTTGTCCAATTAGGGATTTTATGCAATCTTGTGCATCCAATAAGTTCATTTGTGTCATTGGATGAACATTTAGGTCATTTTCGTCCTCCCTAGGCTTATTCTTGTCCAATTAGGGTTTTTAACCAATCTTGTGCATCCAATAAGTTCATTTGTGTCATTGGACGAACATTTAGGTCATTTTCGTCCTCCCTAGGCTTATTCTTGTCCAATAAGGGTTTTTATGCAATCTTGTGCATCCAATAGGTGTGTTTGTGTCATTGGACGAACATTTAGGTCATTTTCGTCCTCCCTAGGCTTATTCTTGTCCAATTAGGGTTTTTAACCAATCTTGTGCATCCAATAAGTTCATTTGTGTCATTGGATGAACATTTAGGTCATTTTCGTCCTCCCTAGGCTTATTCTTGTCCAATTAGGACTTTTAACCAATCTTGTGCATCCAATAAGTTCATTTGTGTCATTGGATGAACATTTAGGTCATTTTCGTCCTCCCTAGGCTTATTCTTGTCCAATTAGGGTTTTTAACCAATCTTGTGCATCCAATAAGTTCATTTGTGTCATTGGATGAACATTTAGGTCATTTTCGTCCTCCCTAGGCTTATTCTTGTCCAATTAGGGTTTTTAACCAATCTTGTGCATCCAATAAGTTCATTTGTATCATTGGATAAACATTTAGGTCATTTTCGTCCTCCCTAGGCTTATTCTTGTCCAATTAGGGTTTTTATGCAATCTTGTGCATCCAATAGGTGTGTTTGTGTCATTGGACGAACATTTAGGTCATTTTCGTCCTCCCTAGGCTTATTCTTGTCCAGTTAGGGATTTTAACCTATCTTGTGCATCCAATAAGTTCATTTGTGTCATTGGATGAACATTTAGGTCATTTTCGTCCTCCCTAGGCTTATTCTTGTCCAATTAGGGTTTTTAACCAATCTTGTGCATCCAATAAGTTCATTTGTGTCATTGGATGAACATTTAGGTCATTTTCGTCCTCCCTAGGCTTATTCTTGTCCAATTAGGGTTTTTATGCAATCTTGTGCATCCAATAGGTGTGTTTGTGTCATTGGCCGAACATTTAGGTCATTTTCGTCCTCCCTAGGCTTATTCTTGTCCAATTAGGGTTTTTATGCAATCTTGTGCATCCAATAGGTGTGTTTGTGTCATTGGACGAACATTTAGGTCATTTTCGTCCTCCCTAGGCTTATTCTTGTCCAATTAGGGTTTTTGACCAATCTTGTGCATCCAATAAGTTCATTTGTGTCATTGGTTGAACATTTAGGTCATTTTCGTCCTCCCTAGGCTTATTCTTGTCCAATTAGGGTTTTTAACCAACCTTGTGCATCCAATAAGTTCATTTGTGTCTTTGGTGGAACATTTAGGTCATTTACGTCCTCCCTAGTCTTATTCTTGTCCAATTAGGGTTTTTATGCAATCTTGTGCATCCAATAGGTGTGTTTGTGTCATTGGACGAACATTTAGGTCATTTTCGTCCTCCCTAGGCTTATTCTGGTCCAATTAGGGTTTTTAACCAATCTTGTGCATCCAATAAGTTCATTTGTGTCATTGGATGATTATTTAGGTCATTTTCGTCCTCCCTAGGCTTATTTTTGTCCAATTATGGTTTTTAACCAATCTTGTGCTTCCAATAAGTTCATTTTTGTCATTGGATGAACATTTAGGTCATTTTCGTCCTCCCTAGGCTTATTCTTGTCCAATTAGGGTTTTTATGCAATCTTGTGCATCCAATAGGTGTGTTTGTGTCATTGGACGAACATTTAGGTCATTTTCGTCCTCCCTAGGCTTATTCTTGTCCAATTAGGGTTTTTAACCAATCTTGTGCATCCAATAAGTTCATTTGTGTCATTGGATGAACATTTAGGTCATTTTCGTCATCCCTAGTCTTATTCTTGTCCAATTAGGGTTTTAAGCAATCTTGTGCATCCAATATGTGTGTTTGTGTCATTGGATGAACATTTAAGTCATTTTCGTCCTCCCTATGCTTATTCTTGTCCAATTAGGGTTTTTAACCAATCTTGTGCATCCAATAAGTTCATTTGTGTCATCGGATGAACATTTAGGTCATTTACGTCCTCCCTAGGCTTATTCTTGTCCAATTAGGGTTTTTATGCAATCTTGTGCATCCAATAGGTGTGTTTGTGTCATTGGACGAACATTTAGGTCATTTTCGTCCTCCCTAGTCTTATTCTTGTCCAATTAGGGTTTTTATGCAATCTAGTGCATTCAATAGGTGTGTTTGTGTCATTGGACGAACATTTAGGTCATTTTCGTCCTCCCTAGGCTTATTCTTGTGCAATTAGGGTTTTTAACCAATCTTGTGCATCCAATAAGTTTATTTGTGTCATTGGATGAACATTTAGGTCATTTTCGTCCTCCCTAGGCTTATTCTTGTCTAATTAGGGTTTTTAACCAATCTTGTGCATCCAATAAGTTCATTTGTGTCATTGGATGAACATTTAGGTCATTATCGTCCTCCCTAGACTTATTCTTGTCCCATTAGGGTTTTTAACCAATCTTGTGCATCCAATAAGTTCATTTGTGTCATTGGATGAACATTTAGGTCATTTTCGTCCTCCCTAGGCTTATTCTTGTCCAATTAGGGTTTTTAACCAATCTTGTGCATCCAATAAGTTCATTTGTGTCATTGGATGAACATTTAGGTCATTTTCGTCCTCCCTAGGCTTATTCTTGTCCAATTAGGGTATTATGTAATCTTGTGCATCCAATAGGTGTGTTTGTGTCATTGGACGAACATTTAGGTCATTTTTCGTCCTCCCTTGGCTTATTCTTGTCCAATTAGGGTTTTTATGCAATCTTGTGCATCCAATTGGTGTATTTGTGTCATTGGACGAACATTTAGGTCATTTTCGTCCTCCCTAGGCTTATTCTTGTTCAATTAGGGTTTTTAACCAACCTTGTGCATCCAATAAGTTCATTTGTGTCATTGGTTGAACATTTAGGTCATTTTTGTCCTCCCTAGGCTTATTCTTGTCCAATTAGGGTTTTTAACCAACCTTGTGCATCCAATAAGTTCATTTGTGTCATTGGTGGAACATTTAGGTCATTTACGTCCTCCCTAGTCTTATTCTTGTCCAATTAGGGTTTTTATGCAATCTTGTGCATCCAATAGGTGTGTTTGTGTCATTGGACGAACATTTAGGTCATTTTCGTCCTCCCTAGGCTTATTCTTGTCCGATTAGGGTTTTTAACCAATCTTGTGCATCCAATAAGTTCATTTGTGTCATTGGATGAACATTTAGGTCATTTTCGTCCTCCCTAGTCTTATTCTTGTCCAATTAGGGTTTTAAGCAATCTTGTGCGTCCAATATGTGGGTTTGTGTCATTGGATGAACATTTAGGTCATTTTCGTCCTCCCTATGCTTATTCTTGTCCAATTAGGGTTTTTAACCAATCTTGTGAATCCAATAAGTTCATTTGTGTCATTGGATGAACATTTAGGTCATTTTCGTCCTCCCTAGTCTTATTCTTGTCCAATTAGGGTTTTTATGCAATCTTGTGCATCCAATAGGAGTGTTTGTGTCATTGGACGAACATTTAGGTCATTTTCGTCCTGCCTAGGCTTATTCTTGTCTAATTAGGGTTTTTAACCAATCTTGTGCATCCAATAAGTTCATTTGTGTCATTGGATGAACATTTAGGTCATTTTCGTCCTCCCTAGGCTTATTCTTGTCTAATTAGGGTTTTTAACCAATATTGTGCATCCAATAAGTTCATTTGTGTCATTGGATGAACATTTAGGTCATTTTCATCCTCCCTATGCTTATTCTTGTCCAATTAGGGTTTTTAACCAATCTTGTGCATCCAATAAGTTCATATGTGTCATTGGATGAACATTTAGGTCATTTTCGTCATCCCTAGTCTTATTCTTGTCCAATAAGGGTTTTAAGCAATCTTGTGCATCCAATATGTGTGTTTGTGTCATTGGATGAACATTTAGGTCATTTTCGTGCTCCCTATGCTTATTCTTGTCCAATTAGGGTTTTTAACCAATCTTGTGCATCCAATAAGTTCATTTGTGTCATTGGATGAACATTTAGGTCATTTTCGTCCTCCCTATTCTTATTCTTGTCCAATTAGGGTTTTTATGCAATCTTGTCTATCCAATAGGTGTGTTTGTGTCATTGGACGAACATTTAGGTCATTTTCGTCCTCCCTAGGCTTATTCTTGTCCAGTTAGGGTTTTTAACCAATCTTGTGCATCCAATAAGTTCATTTGTGTCATTCAATGACCATTTAGGTCATTTTCGTCCTCCCTAGGCTTATTCTTGTCTAATTAGGGTTTTTAACCAATCTTGTGCATCCAATAAGTTCATTTGTGTCATTGGATGAACATTTAGGTCATTTTCGTCCTCCCTAGGCTTATTCTTGTCCAATTAGGGTTTTTAACCAATCTTGTGCATCGAATAAGTTCATTTGTGTCATTGGATGAACATTTAGGTCATTTCCGTCCTCCCTAGGCTTATTCTTGTCCAATTAGGGTTTTTATGCAATCTTGTGCATCCAATTGGTGTATTTGTGTCATTGGACGAACATTTAGGTCATTTTCTTCCTCCCTAGGCTTATTCTTGTCCGATTAGGGTTTTTAACCAATCTTGTGCATCCAATAAGTTCATTTGTGTCATTGGACGAACATTTGGGTTATTTTCGTCCTCCCTAGGCTTATTCTTGTCCAATTAGGGTTTTTAACCAATCTTGTGCATCCTATAAGTTAATTTGTGTCATTGGTGGAACATTTAGGTCATTTACGTCCTCCCTAGTCTTATTCTTGTCCAATTAGGGTTTTTATGCAATCTTGTGCATCCAATAGGTGTGTTTGTGTCATTGGACGAACATTTAGGTCATTTTCGTCCTCCCTAGGCTTATTCTTGTCCAATTAGGGTTTTTAACCAATCTTGTGCTTCCAATAAGTTCATTTGTGTCATTGGATGAACATTTAGGTCATTTTCGTCCTCCCTAGGCTTGTTCTTGTCTAATTAGGGTTTTTAACCAATCTTGTGCATCGAATAAGTTCATTTGTGTCATTGGATGAACATTTAGGTCATTTTCGTCCTCCCTAGGCTTATTCTTGTCCAATTAGGGTTTTTATGCAATCTTGTGCATCTAATTGGTGTATTTGTGTCATTGGACGAACATTTAGGTCATTTTCGTCCTCCCTAGGCTTATTCTTGTCCAATTAGGGTTTTTAACCAACCTTGTGCATCCAATAAGTTCATTTATGTCATTGGTGGAACATTTAGGTCATTTACGTCCTCCCTAGTCTTATTCTTGTCCAATTAGGGTTTTTATGCAATCTTGTGCATCCAATAGGTGTGTTTGTGTCATTGGACGAACATTTAGGTCATTTTCGTCTTCCCTAGGCTTATTCTTGTCCAATTAGGGTTTTTAACCAATCTTGTGCATCCAATAGGCGTGTTTGTGTCATTGGAGGAATATTTAGGTCATTTTCGTCCTCCCTACTCTTATTCTTGTCCAATTAGGGATTTTATTCAATCTTGTGCATCCAATAGGTGTGTTTGTGTCATTGGATGAACATTTAGGTCATTTTCGTCCTCTCTAGGCTTATTCTTGTGCAATTAGGGTTTTTAACCAACCATGTGCATCCAATAAGTTCATTTGTGTCATTGGTTGAACATTTAGGTCATTTTCGTCCTCTCTAGGCTTATTCTTGTCCAATTAGGGTTTTTAACCAACCTTGTGCATCTAATAAGTTCATTTGTGTCATTGGAGGAACATTTAGGTCATTTTCGTCCTCCCTTGGCTTATTCTTGTCCAATTAGGGTTTTTAACCAATCTTGTGCATCCAATAAGTTCATTTGTGTCATTGGAGGAACATTTAGGTCATTTTCGTCCTCCCTAGTCTTATTCTTGTCCAATTATGGTTTTTATGCAATCTTGCGCATCCAATAGGTGTGTTTGTCTCATTGGACGGACATTTAGGTCATTTTCGTCCTCCCTAGGCTTATTCTTGTCCAATTAGGGTTTTTAACCAATCTTGTGCATCCAATAAGTTCATTTGTGTCATTGGATGAACATTTAGGTCATTTTCGTCCTCCCTAGGCTTATTCTTGTCCAATTAGGGTTTTTAACCAATCTTGTGCATCCAATAAGTTCATTTGTGTCATTGGATGAACATTTAGGTCATTTTCGTCCTCCCTAGGCTTATTCTTGTCCAATTAGGGTTTTTAACCAATCTTGTGCATCCAATAAGTTCATTTGTGTTATTGGATGAACATTTATGTCATTTTCGTCCTCCCTAGTCTTATTCTTGTCCAATTAGGGTTTTTATGCAATCTTGTGCATCCAATAGGTGTGTTTGTGTCATTAGAGGAACATTTAGGTCATTTTTGTCCTCCCTAGTCTTATTCTTGTCCAATTAGGGTTTTTATGCAATCTTGTGCATCCAATAGGTGTGTTTGTGTCATTGGACAAACATTTAGGTCATATTCGTCCTCCCTAGGCTTGTTCTTGTCCAATTAGGGTTTTTAACCAATCTTGTGCATCCAATAAGTTCATTTGTGTCATTGGTTGAACATTTGGGTCATTTTCGTCCTCCCTAGTCTTATTCTTGTCCAATTAGGGTTTTTATGCAATCTTGTGCATCCAATAGGTGTGTTTGTGTCATTGGTTGAACATTTAGGTCATTTTCGTCCTCCCTAGGCTTATTCTTGTCCAATTAGGGTTTTTAACCAATCTTGTGCATCCAATAAGTTCATTTGTGTCATTGGATGAACATTTAGGTCATTTTCGTCCTCCCTAGGCTTATTCTAGTCCAATTAGGGTTTTTAGCCAATCTTGTGCATCCAATAAGTTCATTTGTGTCATTGGAGGAACATTTAGGTCATTTTTGTCCTCCCTAGTCTTATTCTTGTCCAATTAGGGTTTTTATGCAATCTTGTGCATCCAATAGGTGTGTTTGTGTCATTGGACGAACATTTAGGTCATTTTCGTCCTCCCTAGGCTTATTCTTGTCCAATTAGGATTTTTATCCAATCTTGTGCATCCAATAAGTTCATTTGTGTCATTGGATGAACATTTAGGTCATTTTCGTCCTCCCTAGGCTTATTCTTGTCCAATTAGGGTTTTTAACCAATCTTGTGCATCCAATAAGTTCATTTGTGTCATTGGACGAACATTTATGTCATTTTAGTCCTCCCTAGTCTTATTCTTGTCCAATTAGGGTTTTTATGCAATCTTGTGCATCCAATAGGTGTGTTTGTGTCATTGGACGAACATTTAGGTCATTTTCGTCCTCCCTAGGCTTATTCTTGTCCAATTAGGGTTTTTAACCAATCTTGTGCATCCAATAAGTTTCTTTGTGTCATTGGATGAACATTTAGGTCATTTTCGTCCTCCCTAGTCTTATTCTTGTCCAATTAGGGTTTTTATGCAATCTTGTGCATCCAATAGGTGTGTTTGTGTCATTGGAGGAACATTTAGGTCATTTTCGTCCTTCCTAGTCTTATTCTTGTCGAATTAGGGTTTTTATGCAATCTTGTGCATCCAATAGGTTTGTTTGTGTCATTGGACGAACATTTAGGTCATTTTCGTCCTCCCTAGGCTTATTCTTGTCCAATTAGGGTTTTTAACCAATCTTGTGCATCCAATAAGTTCATTTGTGTCATTGGATGATTATTTAGGTCATTTTCGTCCTCCCTAGGCTTATTTTTGTCCAATTAGGGTTTTTAACCAATCTTGTGCTTCCAATAAGTTCATTTGTGTAATTGGATGAACATTTAGGTCATTTTTGTCCTCCCTAGGCTTATTCTTGTCCAATTAGGGTTTTTATGCAATCTTGTGCATCCAATAGGTGTGTTTGTGTCATTGGACGAACATTTAGGTCATTTTCGTCCTCCCTAGGCTTATTCTTGTCCAATTAGGGTTTTTAACCAATCTTGTGCATCCAATAAGTTCATTTGTGTCATTGGATGAACATTTAGGTCATTTTCGTCCTCCCTAGTCTTATTCTTGTCCAATTAGGGTTTTAAGCAATCTTGTGCATCCAATATGTGGGTTTGTGTCATTGGATGAACGTTTAGGTCATTTTCGTCCTCCCTAGTCTAATTCTTGTCCAATTAGGGTTTTTATGCAATCTTGTGCATCCAATAGGTGTGTTTGTGTCATTGGACGAACATTTAGGTCATTTTCGTCCTCCCTAGGCTTATTCTTGTCCAATTAGGGTTTTTAACCAATCTTGTGCATCCAATAAGTTCATTTGTGTCATTGGATGAACATTTAGGTCATTTTCGTCCTCCCTAGTCTTATTCTTGTCCAATTAGGGTTTTTATGCAATCTTTTGCATCCAATAGGTGTGTTTGTGTCATTGGAGGAACATTTAGGTCATTTTCATCCTCCCTAGTCTTATTCTTGTCCAATTAGGGATTTTATGCAATCTTGTGCATCCAATAGGTGTGTTTGTGTCATTGGACGAACATTTAGGTCATTTTCGTCCTCCCTAGGCTTATTCTTGTCCAATTAGGGTTTTTAACCAATCTTGTGCTTCAAATAAGTTCATTTGTGTCATTGGATGAACATTTAGGTCATTTTCGTCCTCCCTTGGCTTATTCTTGTCCAATTAGGGTTTTTAACTAATCTTGTGCATCCAATAAGTTCATTTGTGTCATTGGATGAACATTTAGGTCATTTTCTTCCTCCCTAGGCTTATTCTTGTCCAATTAGGGTTTTTAATCAATCTTGTGCATCCAATAAGTTCATTTGTGTCATTGGATGAACATTTAGGTCATTTTCGTCCTCCCTAGGCTTATTCTTGTCCAATTAGGGTTTTTAACCAATCTTGTGCATCCAATAAGTTCATTTGTGTCATTGGTTGAACATTTAGGTCATTTTCGTCCTCCCTAGGCTTATTCTTGTCCAATTAGGGTTTTTTACCAACCTTGTGCATCCAATAAGTTCATTTGTGTCATTGGTGGAACATTTAGGTCATTTACGTCCTCCCTAGTCTTATTCTTGTCCAATTAGGGTTTTTATGCAATCTTGTGCATCCAATAGGTGTGTTTGTGTCATTGGACGAACATTTAGGTCATTTTCGTCCTCCCTAGGCTTATTCTTGTCCAATTAGGGTTTTTATGCAATCTTGTGCATCCAATTGGTGTGTTTGTGTCATTGGACGAACATTTAGGTCATTTTCGTCCCCCCTAGGCTTATTCTTGTCCAATTAGGGTTTTTAACCAATCTTGTGCATCCAATAAGTTCATTTGTGTCATTGGATGAATATTTAGGTCATTTTCGTCCTCCCCAGGCTTATTCTTGTCTAATTAGGGTTTTTAACCAATCTTGTGCATCCAATAAGTTCATTTGTGTCATTGGATGAACATTTAGGTCATTTTCGTCCTCCCTAGGCTTATTCTTGTCCAATTAGGGTTTTTATGCAATCTTGTGCATCTAATTGGTGTATTTGTGTCATTGGACGAACATTTAGGTCATTTTCGTCCTCCCTAGGCTTATTCTTGTCCGATTAGGGTTTTTAACCAACCTTGTGCATCCAATAAGTTCATTTATGTCATTGGTGGAACATTTAGGTCATTTACGTCCTCCCTAGTCTTATTCTTGTCCAATTAGGATTTTTAACCAATCTTGTGCATCCAATAAGTTCATTTGTGTCATTCGATGAACATTTAGGTCATTTTCGTCCTCCCTAGGCTTATTCCTGTCTAATTAGGGTTTTTAACCAATCTTGTGCATCCAATAAGTTCATTTGTGTCATTGGATGAACATTTAGGTCATTTTCGTCCTCCCTAGGCTTATTCTTGTCCAATTAGGGTTTTTAACCAATCTTGGGCATCGAATAAGTTCATTTGTGTCATTGGATGAACATTTAGGTCATTTTCGTCCTCCCTAGGCTTATTCTTGTCCAATTAGGGTTTTTATGCAATCTTGTGCATCCAATTGGTGTATTTGTGTCATTGGACGAACATTTAGGTCATTTTCGTCCTCCCTAGGCTTATTCTTGTCCAATTAGGGTTTTTAACCAACCTTGTGCATCCAATAAGTTCATTTATGTCATTGGTGGAACATTTAGGTCATTTACGTCCTCCCTAGTCTTATTCTTGTCCAATTAGGGTTTTTATGCAATCTTGTGCATCCAATAGGTGTGTTTGTGTCATTGGACGAACATTTAGGTCATTTTCGTCTTCCCTAGGCTTATTCTTGTCCAATTAGGGTTTTTAACCAATCTTGTGCATCCTATAAATTCATTTGTGTCATTGGATGAACATTTAGGTCATTTTCGTCCTCCCTAGTCTTATTCTTGTCCAATTAGGGTTTTTATGCAATCTTGTGCATCCAATAGGTGTGTTTGTGTCATTGGAGGAACATTTAGGTCATTTTCGTCCTCCCTAGTCTTATTCTTGTCCAATTAGGGTTTTTATGCAATCTTGTGCATCCAATAGGTGTGTTTGTGTCATTGGACGAACATTTAGGTCATTTTCGTCCTCCCTAGGCTTATTCTTGTCCAATTAGGGTTTTTAACCAATCTTGTGCATCCAATAAGTTCATTTGTGTCATTGGATGAACATTTAGGTCATTTTCGTCATCCCTAGTCTTATTCTTGTCCAATTCGGGTTTTAAGCAATCTAGTGCATCCAATATGTGTGTTTGTGTCATTGGATGAACATTTAGGTCATTTTCGTCCTCCCTATGCTTATTCTTGTCCAATTAGGGTTTTTAACCAATCTTGTGCATCCAATAAGTTCATTTGTGTCATTGGATGAACATTTAGGTCATTTTCGTCCTCCCTAGGCTTGTTCTTGTCCAATTAGGGTTTTTAACCAACCTTGTGCATCCAATAAGTTCATTTGTGTCATTGGTGGAACATTTAAGTCATTTATGTCCTCCCTAGTCTTATTCTTGTCCAATTAGGGTTTTTATGCAATCTTGTGCATCCAATAGGTGTGTTTGTGTCATTGGAGGAACATTTAGGTCATTTTCGTCCTCCCTACTCTTATTCTTGTCCAATTAGGGTTTTTATACAATCTTGTGCATCCAATAGGTGTGTTTGTGTCATTGGACGAACATTTAGGTCATTTTCGTCCTCCCTAGGCTTATTCTTGTCCAATTAGGGTTTTTAACCAATCTTGTGCATCCAATAAGTTCATTTGTGTCATTGGATGAACATTTAGGTCATTTTCGTCCTCCCTAGGCTTATTCTTGTCCAATTAGGGTTTTTAACCAATCTTGTGCATCCAATAGGTGTGTTTGTGTCATTGGATGAACATTTAGGTCATTTTCGTCCTCCCTCGGCTTATTCTTGTCCAATTAGGGTTTTTTACCAATCTTGTGCATCCAATAAGTTCATTTGTGTCATTGGATTAACATTTAGGTCATTTTCGTCCTTCCTAGGCTTATTCTTGTCCAATTACGGTTTCTAACCAATCTTGTGCATCAAATAGGTGTGTTTGTGTCATTGGATGAACATTTAGGTCATTTTCGTCCTCCCTAGGCTTATTCTTGTCCAATTAGGGTTTTTAACCAATCTTGTGCATCCAATAAGTTCATTTGTGTCATTGGATGAACATTTAGGTCATTTTCGTCCTCCCTAGGCTTATTCTTGTCCAATTAGGGTTTTTATGCAATCTTGTGCATCCAATAGGTGTGTTTGTGTCATTGGACGAACATTTAGGTCATTTTCGTCCTCCCTAGGCTTATTCTTGTATAATTAGGGTTTTTAACCAATCTTGTGCGTCCAATAAGTTCATTTGTGTTTGTGTCAATAGGTGTGAACATTTAGGTCATTTTCGTCCTCCCTAGGCTTATTCTTGTCCAATTAGGGTTTTTAACCAATCTTGTGCATCCAATAAGTTCATTTGTGTCATTGGATGAACATTTAGGTCATTTTCGTCCTCCCTAGGCTTATTCTTGTCCAATTAGGGTTTTTATGCAATCTTGTGTATCCAATAGGTGTGTTTGTGTCGTTGGACGAACATTTAGGTCATTTTCGTCCTCCCTAGGCTTATTCTTGTCTAATTAGGGTTTTTAACCAATCTTGTGCATCCAATAAGTTCATTTGTGTCATTGGATGAACATTTAGGTCATTTTCGTCCTCCCTAGGCTTATTCTTGTCCAATTAGGGTTTTTAACCAATCTTGTGCATCCAATAAGTTCATTTGTGTCATTGGATGAACATTTAGGTCATTTTCGTCCTCCCTAGGCTTATTCTTGTCCAATTAAGGTTTTCAACCAATCTTGTGCATCCAATAAGTTCATTTGTGTCATTGGAAGAACATTTAGGTCATTTTCGTCCTCCATAGGCTTATTCTTGTCCAATTAGGGTTTTTAAACAATCTTGTGCATCCAATAAGTTCATTTGTGTCATTGGATGAACATTTAGGTCATTTTCGTCCTCCATAGGCTTATTCTTGTCTAATTAGGGTTTTTAAACAATCTTGTGCATCCAATAAGTTCATTTGTGTCATTGGATGAACATTTAGGTCATTTTCGTCCTCCCTAGGCTTATTCTTGTCCAATTAGGGTTTTTAACCAATCTTGTGCATCCAATAAGTTCATTTGTGTCATTGGATGAACATTTAGGTCATTTTCGTCCTCCCTAGTCTTATTCTTGTCGAATTAGGGTTTTTATGCAATCTTGTGCACCCAATAGGTGTGTTTGTGTCATTGGAAGAACATTTAGGTTATTTTCGTCCTCCCTAGTCTTATTCTTGTCCAATTAGGGTTTTTATGCAATCTTGTGCATCCAATAGGTGTGTTTGTGTCATTGGACGAACATTTAGGTCATTTTCGTCCTCCCTAGGCTTATTCTTGTCCAATTAGGGTTTTTAACCAATCTTGTGCATCCAATAAGTTCGTTTGTGTCATTCGATGAACATTTAGGTCATTTTCGTCCTCCCTAGTCTTATTCTTGTCCAATTAGGGTTTTTATGCAATCTTGTGCATCCAATAGGTGTGTTTGTGTCATTGGAGGAACATTTAGGTCATTTTCGTCCTCCCTAGTCTTATTCTTGTCCAATTAAGATTTTTATGCAATCTTGTGCATCCAATATGTTCATTTGTGTCATTGGATGAACATTTAGGTCATTTTCGTCCTCCCTAGGCTTATTCTTGTCCAATTAGGGTTTTTAACCAATCTTGTGCATCCAATAAGTTCATTTGTGTCATTGGATAAACATTTAGGTCATTTTCGTCCTCCCTAGTATTATTCTTGTCCAATTAGGGTTTTTATGCAATCTTGTGCATCCTATAGGTGTGTTTGTGTCATTGGAGGAACATTTAGGTCATTTTCGTCCTCCCTAGTCTTATTCTTGTCCAATTAGGGATTTTATGCAATCTTGTGCATCCAATAGGTGTGTTTGTGTCATTGGACGAACATTTAGGTCATTTTCGTCCTCCCTAGGCTTATTCTTGTCCAATTAGGGTTTTTAACCAATCTTTTGCATACAATAAGTTCATTTGTGTCATTGGATTAACATTTAGGTCATTTTCGTCCTCCCTAGTCTTATTCTTGTCCAATTAGGGATTTTATGCAATCTTGTGCATCCAATAGGTGTGTTTGTGTCATTGGACGAACATTTAGGTCATTTTCGTCCTCACTAGACTTATTCTTGTCCAATTAGGGGTTTTAACCAATCTTGTGCATCCAATAGGTGTGTTTGTGTCATTGGAGGAACATTTAGGTCATTTTCGTCCTCCCTAGTCTTATTCTTGTCCAATTAGGGATTTTATGCAATCTTGTGCATCCAATAGGTGTGTTTGTGTCATTGGACGAACATTTAGGTCATTTTCGTCCTCCTAGGCTTATTCTTGTCCAATTAGGGTTTTTAACCAATCTTTTGCATACAATAAGTTCATTTGTGTCATTGGATGAACATTTAGGTCATTTTCGTCCTCCCTAGTCTTATTCTTGTCCAATTAGGGATTTTATGCAATCTTGTGCATCCAATAGGTGTGTTTGTGTCATTGGACGAACATTTAGGTCATTTTCGTCCTCCCTAGACTTATTCTTGTCCAATTAGGGGTTTTAACCAATCTTGTGCATCCAATAGGTGTGTTTGTGTCATTGGAGGAACATTTAGGTCATTTTCGTCCTCCCTAGTCTTATTCTTGTCCAATTAGGTATTTTATGCAATCTTGTGCATCCAATAGGTGTGTTTGTGTCATTGGACGAACATTTAGGTCATTTTCGTCCTCCCTAGGCTTATTCTTGTCCAATTAGTGTTTTTAACCAATCTTGTGCATCCAATAAGTTCATTTGTTTCATTGGACGAACATTTAGGTCATTTTCGTCATCCCTAGGCTTATTCTTGTCCAATTAGGGTTTTTAACCCATCTTGTGCATCCAATATGTGTGTTTGTGCCATTTGATGAACATTTAGGTAATTTTCGTCCTCCCTATGCTTATTCCTGTCCAATTAGGGTTTTTAACCAATCTTGTGCATCCAATATGTGTGTTTGTGTCATTGGATGAACATTTAGGTCATTTTCGTCCTCCCTATGCTTATTCTTGTCCAATTAGGGTTTTTAACCAATCTTGTGCATACAATAAGTTCATTTGTGTCATTGGATGAACATTTAGGTAATTTTCGTCCTCCCTAGTCTTATTCTTTTCCAATTAGGGATTTTATGCAATCTTGTGCATCCAATAGGTGTGTTTGTGTCATTGGACGAACATTTAGGTCATTTTCGTCCTCCCTAGTCTTATTCTTGTCCAATTAGGGATTTTATGCAATCTTGTGCATCCAATAGGTGTGTTTGTGTCATTGGACGAACATTTAGGTCATTTTCGTCCTCCCTAGGCTTATTCTTGTCCAATTAGTGTGTTTAACCAATCTTGTGCATCCAATAAGTTCATTTGTGTCATTGGACGAACATTTAGGTCATTTTCGTCATCCCTAGGCTTATTCTTGTCCAATTAGGGTTTTTAACCAATCTTGTGCGTCCAATATGTGTGTTTGTGTCATTTGATGAACATTTAGGTAATTTTCGTCCTCCCTATGCTTATTCTTGTCCAATTAGGGTTTTTAACCAATCTTGTGCATCCAATAAGTTCATTTGTGTCATTGGATGAACATTTAGGTCATTTTCGTCCTCCCTAGTCTTATTCTTGTCCAATTAGGGTTTTAAGCAATCTTGTGCATCCAAATGTGTGTTTGTGTCATTGGATGAACATTTAGGTCATTTTCGTCGTCCCTATGCTTATTCTTGTCCAATTAGGGTTTTTAACCAATCTTGTGCATCCAATAAGTTCATTTGTGTCATTGGATGAACATTTAGGTCATTTTCGTCCTCAATAGTCTTATTCTTGTCCAATTAGGGTTTTTATGCAATCTTGTGCATCCAATAGGTGTGTTTGTGTCATTGGACGAACATTTAGGTCATTTTCGTCCTCCCTAGGCTTATTCTTGTCCAATTAGGGTTTTTAACCATTCTTGTGCATACAATAAGTTCATTTGTGTCATTGGATGAACATTTAGGTCATTTTCGTCCTCCCTAGTCTTATTCTTGTCCAGTTAGGGTTTTTATGCAATCTTGTGCATCCAATAGGTGTGTTTGTGTCATTGGAGGAACATTTAGGTCATTTTCGTCCTCCCTAGTCTTATTCTTGTCCAATTAGGGATTTTATGCAATCTTGTGCATCCAATAGGTGTGTTTGTGTCATTGGACGAACATTTAGGTCATTTTCGTCCTCCCTAGGCTTATTCTTGTCCAATTAGGGTTTTTAACCAATCTTGTGCATACAATAAGTTCATTTGTGTCATTGTTTGAACATTTAGGTCATTTTCGTCCTCCCTAGTCTTATTCTTCTCCAATTAGGGTTTTTATGCAATCTTGTGCATCCAATAGGTGTGTTTGTGTCATTGGAGGAACATTAAGGTCATTTTCGTCCTCCTTAATCTTATTCTTGTCCAATTAGGGTTTTTATGCAATCTTGTGCATCCAATAGGTGTGTTTGTGTAATTGGAGGAACATTTAGGTCATTTTCGTCCTCCCTAGGCTTATTCTTGTCCAATTAGGGTTTTTAATCAATCTTGTGCATCCAATAAGTTCATTTGTGTCATTGGATGAACATTTAGGTCATTTCCGTCCTCCCTAGGCTTATTCTTGTCCAATTAGGGTTTTTATGCAATCTTGTGCATCCAATTGGTGTATTTGTGTCATTGGACGAACATTTAGGTCATTTTCGTCCTCCCTAGGCTTATTCTTGTCCAATTAGGGTTTTTAACCAACCTTGTGCATCCAATAAGTTCATTTATGTCATTGGTGGAACATTTAGGTCATTTACGTCCTCCCTAGTCTTATTCTTGTCCAATTAGGGTTTTTATGCAATCTTGTGCATCCAATAGGTGTGTTTGTGTCATTGGACGAACATTTAGGTCATTTTCTTCCTCCCTAGGCTTATTCTTGTCCAATTAGGGTTTTTAACCAATCTTGTGCATCCAATAAGTTCATTTGTGTCATTGGACGAACATTTAGGTCATTTTCGTCCTCCCTAGGCTTATTGTTGTCCAATTAGGGTTTTTAACCAAACTTGTGCATCCAATAAGTTCATTTGTGTCATTGGATGAACATTTAGGTCATTTTTGTCCTCCCTAGGCTTATTCTTGTCCAATTAGGGTTTTTAACCAATCTTGTGCATCCAATAAGTTCATTTGTGTCATTGGATGAACATTTAGGTCATTTTCGTCCTCCCTAGCCTTATTCTTGTCTAATTAGGGTTTTTAACCAATCTTGTGCATCCAATAAGTTCATTTGTGTCATTGGATGAACATTTAGGTCATTTTCGTCCTCCCTAGGCTTATTCTTGTCCAATTAGGGTTTTTAACCAATCTTGTGCATTTAAGTTCATTTGTGTCATTGGATGAACATTTAGGTCATTTTCGTCCTCCCTAGTCTTATTCTTGTCCGATTAGGGTTTTTATGCAATCTTGTGCATCCAATAGGTGTGTTTGTGTCATTGGACTAACATTTAGGTCATTTTCGTCCTCCCTAGGCTTATTCTTGTCCAGTTAGGGTTTTTAACCAATCTTGTGCATCCAATAAGTTCATTTGTGTCATTGGATGAACATTTAGGTCATTTTCGTCCTCCCTAGTCTTATTCTTGTCCAATTAGGGTTTTAAGCAATCTTGTGCATCCAATATGTGGGTTTGTGTCATCGGATGAAAGTTTAGGTCATTTTCGTCCTCCCTATGCTTATTCTTGTCCAATTAGGGTTTTTAACCAATCTTGTGCATCCAATAAGTTCATTTGTGTCATTGGATGAACATTTTGGTCATTTTCGTCCTCCCTAGTCTTATTCTTGTCCAATTAGGGTTTTTATGCAATCTTGTGCATCCAATAGGTGTGTTTGTGTCATTGGAGGAACATTTAGGTCATTTTCGTCCTCCCTAGTCTTATTCTTGTTCAATTAGGGTTTTTTAACCAATCTTGTGCATCCAATAAGTTCATTTGTGTCATTGGACGAACATTTATGTCATTTTCGTCATCCCTAGTCTTATTCTTGTCCAATTAGGGTTTTAAGCAATCTTGTGCATCCAATATGTGTGTTTGTGTTATTGGATGAACATTTAGGTCATTTTCGTCCTCCCTATGCTTATTCTTGTCCAATTAAGGTTTTTAACCAATCTTGTGCATCCAATAAGTTCATTTGTGTCATTGGATGAACATTTAGGTCATTTTCGTCCTCCCTAGGCTTATTCTTGTCCAATTAGGGTTTTTAACCAATCTTGTGCATCCAATAAGTTCATTTGTGTCATTGGATGAACATTTAGGTCATTTTCGTCCTCCCTATGTTTATTCTTGTCCAATTAGGGTTTTTAACCGACCTTGTGCATCCAATAAGTTCATTTGTGTCATTGGTGGAACATTTAGGTCATTTACGTCCTCCCTAGTCTTATTCTTGTCCTATTAGGGTTTTTATGCAATCTTGTGCATCCAATAGGTTGTTTGTGTCATTGGACGAACATTTAGGTCATTTTCGTCCTCCCTAGGCTTATTCTTGTCCAATTAGGGTTTTTAACCAATCTTGTGCATACAATAAGTTCATTTGTGTCATTGGATGAACATTTAGGTCATTTTCGTCCTCCCTAGTCTTATTCTTTTCCAATTAGGGTTTTTATGCAATCTTGTGCATCCAATAGGTGTGTTTGTGTCATTGGAGGAACATTTAGGTCATTTTCGTCCTCCCTAGTCTTATTCTTGTCCAATTAGGGATTTTATGCAATCTTGTGCATCCAATAGGTCTGTTTGTGTCATTGGACAAACATTTAGGTCATTTTCGTCCTCCCTAGGCTTATTCTTGTCCAATTAGGGTTTTTAACCAATCTTGTGCTTCCAATAAGTTCATTTGTGTCATTGGATGAACATTTATGTCATTTTCGTCCTCCCTAGTCTTATTCTTGTCCAATTAGGGTTTTAAGCAATCTTGTGCATCCAATATGTGTGTTTGTGTCATTGGATGAACATTTAGGTAATTTTCGTCCTCCCTATGCTTATTCCTATCCAATTAGGGTTTTTAATCAATCTTGTGCATCCAATAAGTTCATTTGTGTCATTGGATGAACATTTAGGTCATTTTCGTCCTCCCTAGTCTTATTCTAGTCCAATTAGGGTTTTTATGTAATCTTGTGCATCCAATAGGTGTGTTTGTGTCATTGGAGGAACATTTAGGTCATTTTCGTCCTCCCTAGTCTTATTCTTGTCCAGTTAGGGTTTTTATGCAATCTTGTGCATCCAATAGGTGTGTTTGTGTCATTGGAGGAACATTTAGGTCATTTTCGTCCTCCCTAGTCTTATTCTTGTCCAATTAGGGATTTTATGCAATCTTGTGCATCCAATAGGTGTGTTTGTGTCATTGGACGAACATTTAGGTCATTTTCGTCCTCCCTAGGCTTATTCTTGTCCAATTAGGGTTTTTAACCAATCTTGTGCATACAATAAGTTCATTTGTGTCATTGTTTGAACATTTAGGTCATTTTCGTCCTCCCTAGTCTTATTCTTCTCCAATTAGGGTTTTTATGCAATCTTGTGCATCCAATAGGTGTGTTTGTGTCATTGGAGGAACATTAAGGTCATTTTCGTCCTCCTTAATCTTATTCTTGTCCAATTAGGGTTTTTATGCAATCTTGTGCATCCAATAGGTGTGTTTGTGTAATTGGAGGAACATTTAGGTCATTTTCGTCCTCCCTAGGCTTATTCTTGTCCAATTAGGGTTTTTAATCAATCTTGTGCATCCAATAAGTTCATTTGTGTCATTGGATGAACATTTAGGTAATTTTCGTCATCCCTAGGCTTATTCTTGTCCAATTAGGGTTTTTAACCAATCTTGTGCATCCAATAAGTTCATTTGTGTCATTGGATGAACATTTAGGTCATTTTCGTCTTCCCTAGTCTTATTCTTGTCCAATTAGGGTTTTTAACCAATCTTGTGCATCCAATAAGTTCATTTGTGTCATTGGATGAACATTTAGGTCATTTTCGTCCTCCCTAGGCTTATTCTTGTCCAATTAGGGTTTTTAACCAATCTTGTGCATCCAATAAGTTCATTTGTGTCCTTGGATGTACATTTAGGTCATTTTCGTCCTCCCTAGGCTTATTCTTGTCCAATTAGGGTTTCTAACCAATCTTGTGCATCCAATAAGTTCATTTGTGTCATTGGATGAACATTTAGGTCATTTTCGTCCTCCCTAGGCTTATTCTTGTCCAATTAGGATTTTTAACCAATCCTGTGCATCCAATAAGTTCATTTGTGTCATTGGATGAACATTTAGGTCATTTTCGTCCTCCCTAGGCTTATTCTTGTCCAATTAGGGTTTTTAACCAATCTTGTGCATCCAATAAGTTCATTTGTGTCATTGGATGAACATTTAGGTCATTTTCGTCCTCCCTAGTCTTATTCTTGTCCAATTAGGGTTTTTATGCAATCTTGTGCATCCAATAGGTGTGTTTGTGTATTGGAGGAACATTTAGGTCATTTTCGTCCTCCCTAGTCTTATTCTTGTCCAATTAGGGATTTTATGCAATCTTGTGCATCCAATAGGTGTGTTTGTGTCATTGGACGAACATTTAGGTCATTTTCGTCCTCCCTAGGCTTATTCTTGTCCAATTAGGGTTTTTAACCAATCTTGTGCTTCCAATAAGTTCATTTGTGTCATTGGATGAACATTTAGGTCATTTTCGTCCTCCCTAGGCTTATTCTTGTCCAATTAGGGTTTCTAACCAATCTTGTGCATCCAATAAGTTCATTTGTGTCATTGGATGAACATTTAGGTCATTTTCGTCCTCCCTAGGCTTATTCTTGTCCAATTAGGATTTGTAACCAATCTTGTGCATCCAATAAGTATATTTGTGTCATTGGATGAACATTTAGGTCATTTTCGTCCTCCCTATAATTATTCTTGTCCAATTAGGGTTTTTAACCAATCTTGTGCATCCAATAGGTGTGTTTGTGTCATTGGATAAACATTTAGGTCATTTTCGTCCTCCCTAGGCTTATTCTTGTCTAATTAGGGTTTTTAAGCAATTTTGTGCATCCAATAAGTTCATTTGTGTCATTGGATGAACATTTAGGTCATTTTCGTCCTCCCTAGGCTTATTCTTGTCCAATTAGGGTTTCTAACCAATCTTGTGCATCCAATAAGTTCATTTGTGTCATTGGATGAACATTTAGGTCATTTTCGTCCTCCCTAGGCTTATTCTTGTTCAATTAGGGTTTTTAAGCAATGTTGTGCATCCAATAGGAGTATTTGTGTCATTGGATGAACATTTAGGTCATTTTCGTCCTTCCTAGGCTTATTCTTGTCCAATTAAGGTTTTTAACCAATCTTGTGCATCCAATAATTTCATTTGTGTCATTGGATGAACATTTAGGTCTTTTTCGTCCTCCCTAGGCTTATTCTTGTCCAATTAGGGTTTCTAACCAATCTTGTGCATCCAATAGGTGTATTTGTGTCATTGGATGAACATTTAGGTCATTTTCGTCCTCCCTAGGCTTATTCTTGTCCAATTAGGGTTTTTAACCAATCTTGTGCATCCAATAAGTTCATTTGTGTCATTGGATAAACATTTAGGTCATTTTCGTCCTCCCTAGTATTATTCTTGTCCAATTAGGGTTTTTATGCAATCTTGTGCATCCTATAGGTGTGTTTGTGTCATTGGAGGAACATTTAGGTCATTTTCGTCCTCCCTAGTCTTATTCTTGTCCAATTAGGGATTTTATGCAATCTTGTGCATCCAATAGGTGTGTTTGTGTCATTGGACGAACATTTAGGTCATTTTCGTCCTCCCTAGGCTTATTCTTGTCCAATTAGGGTTTTTAACCAATCTTGTGCTTCAAATAAGTTCATTTGTGTCATTGGATGAACATTTAGGTCATTTTCGTCCTCCCTAGGCTTATTCTTGTCCAATTAGGGTTTTTAACCAATCTTGTGCATCCAATAAGTTCATTTGTGTCATTGGATGAACATTTTGGTCATTTTCGTCCTCCCTAGGCTTAGTCTTGTCCAATTAGGGTTTTTATGCAATCTTGTGCATCCAATAGGTGTGTTTGTGTCATTGGACGAACATTTAGGTCATTTTCGTCCTCCCTAGGCTTATTCTTGTCCAATTAGGGTTTTTAACCAACCTTGTGCATCCAATAAGTTCATTTGTGTCATTGGCTGAACATTTAGGTCATTTTCGTCCTCCCTAGTCTTATTCTTGTCCAATTAGGGTTTTAAGCAATCTTGTGCATCCAATATGTGTGTTTGTGTCATTGGATGAACATTTAGGTCATTTTCGTCCTCCCTAGTCTTATTCTTGTCCAATTAGGGTTTTTATGCAATCTTGTGCATCCAATAGGTGTGTTTGTGTCATTGGAGGAACATTTAGGTCATTTTCAACATCGCTAGGCTTATTCTTGTCCGATTAGGGTTTTTAACCAATCTTGTGCATCCAATAAGTTCATTTGTGTCATTGGATGAACATTTAGGTCATTTTCGTCCTCCCTAGGCTTATTCTTGTCCAATTAGGGTTTTTAACCAATCTTGTGCATCCAATAAGTTCATTTGTGTCATTGGATTTACATTTATGTCATTTTCGTCCTCCATAGGCTTATTCTTGTCCAATTAGGGTTTTTAACCAATCTTGTGCATCCAATAAGTTCATTTGTTTCATTGGATGAACATTTAGGTCATTTTCGTCCTCCCTAGGCTTATTCTTGTCCAATTAGGGTTTTTATGCAATCTTGTGCATCCAATTGGTGTGTTTGTGTCATTGGACGAACATTTAGGTCATTTTCGTCCTCCCTAGGCTTATTCTTGTCCAATTAGGGTTTTTATGCAATCTAGTGCATCCAATTGGTGTGTTTGTGTCATTGGACGAACATTTAGGTCATTTTCGTCCTCCCTA
>JBBPBR010000316.1:0-19150 GCA_037974775.1 Cicer pinnatifidum
TAATTGGACAAGAATAAGACTAGGGAGGACGTAAATGACCTAAATGTTCCACCAATGACACAAATGAACTTATTGGATGCACAAGGTTGGTTAAAAACCCTAATTGAACAAGAATAAGCCTAGGGAGGACGAAAATGACCTAAATGTTCGTCCAATGACACAAACACACCTATTGGATGCACAAGATTGCATAAAAACCCTAATTGGACAAGAATAAGACTAGGGAGGACGAAAATGACCTAAATGTTCATCCAATGACACAAATGAACTTATTGGATGCACAAGATTGGTTAAAAACCCTAATTGGACAAGAATAAGCCTAGGGAGGACAAAAATGACCTAAATGTTCATCCAATGACACAAATGAACTTATTGGATGCACAAGTTTGGTTAAAAACCCTAATTGGACAAGAATAAGCATAGGGAGGACGAAAATGACCTAAATGTTCATCCAATGATACAAATGAACTTATTGGATGCACAAGATTGGTTAAAAACCCTAATTGGACAAAAATAAGCTTAGGGAGGACGAAAATGACCTAAATGTTCATCCAATGACACAAATGAACTTATTGGATGCACAAGATTGGTTAAAAACCCTAATTGGACAAGAATAAGCCTAGGGAGGACGATAATGACCTAAATGTTCGTCCAATGACACAAACACACCTATGACACAAATGAACTTATTGGATGCACAAGGTTGGTTAAAAACCCTAATTGAACAAGAATAAGCCTAGGGAGGACGAAAATGACCTAAATGTTCGTCCAATGACACAAACACACCAATTGGATGCACAAGATTGCATAAAAACCCTAATTGGACAAGAATAAGCCTAGGGAAGACGAAAATGACCTAAATGTTCATCCAATGACACAAATGAACTTATTGGATGCACAAGATTGGTTAAAAACCCTAATTGGACAAGAATAAGCCTAGGGAGGACGAAAATGACCTAAATGTTCATCCAATGACACAAATGAACTTATTGGATGCACAAGATTGGTTAAAAACCTTAATTGGACAAGAATACGCCTAGGGTGGACGAAAATGACCTAAATGTTCATCCAATGACACAAATTAACTTATTTGATGCACAAGATTGCTTAAAAACCCTAATTGGACAAGAATAAGCCTAGGGAGGACGAAAATGATCTGAATGTTCATCCAATGACACAAATTAACTTATTGGATGCACAAGATTGGTTAGAAACCCTAATTGAACAAGAATAAGCCTAGGGAGGACGAAAATGACCTAAATGTTCATCCAATGACACAAATGAACTTATTGGATGCACAAGATTGCTTAAAAACCCTAATTGGATAAAAATAAGCCTAGGGAGGACGAAAATGACCTAAATGTTCATCCAATGACACAAATGAACTTATTGGATGCACAAGATTGGTTAAAAACCCTAATTGGACAAGAATAAGCCTAGGGAGGACGAAAATGACCTAAATGTTCATCCAATGACACAAATGAACTTATTGGATGCACAAGATTGGTTAAAAACCCTAATTGGACAAGAATAAGCCTAGGGAGGACGAAAATGACCTAAATGTTCATCCAATGACACAAATGAACTTATTGGATGCACAAGATTGGTTAAAAACCCTAATTGGACAAGAATAAGCCTAGGGACGACGAAAATGTCCTAAATGTTCGTCCAATGACACAAACACACCTATTGGATGCAAAAGATTGCATAAAAACGCTAATTGGACAAGAATAAGACTAGGGAGGACGAAAATGACTTAAATGTTCCTCCAATGACACAAACACCTATTGGATGCACAAGATTGGTTAAAAATCCTAATTGGACAAGAATAAGCCTAGGGAGGACGAAAGTGTCATAAATGTTCCTCCAATGACACAAATGAACTTATTGGTTGCACAAGATTGTCTAAAACCCCTAATTGGACAAGAATAAGCCTAGGGAGGACGAAAATGACCTAAATGTTCATCCAATGAGACATATGAACTAATTGGTTGCACAAGATTGGCTAAAACCCCTAATTGGACAAGAATAAGCCTAGGGAGGACGAAAATGACCTAAATGTTCATCCGATGACACAAATGAACTTATTGGATGCACAAGATTGGTTAAAAACCCTAATTGTACAAGAATAAGCCTAGGGAGGACGAAAATGACCTAAATGTTCATCCAATGACACAAATGAACTTATTGGATGCACAAGATTGGTTAAAAACCCTAATTGGACAAGAATAAGCCTAGGGAGGACGAAAATGACCTAAATGTTCATCCAATGACACAAATGAACTTATTGGATGCACAAGATTGGTTGAAAACCCTAATTGGACAAGAATAAGCCTGGGGAGGACGAAAATGACCTAAATGTTCATCCAATGACACAAATGAACTTATTGGATGCACAAGATTGGTTGAAAACCCTAATTGGACAAGAATAAGCCTAGGGAGGACGAAAATGACCAAAATGTTCATCAAATGACACAAATGAACTTATTGGATGCACAAGATTGGTTAAAAACCCTAATTGGACAAGAATAAGCCTAGGGAGGACGAAAATGACCTAAATGTTCATCCAATGACACAAATGAACTTATTGGATGCACAAGATTGGTTAAAAACCCTAATTGGACAAGAATAAGCCTAGGGAGGACGAAAATGACCTAAATGTTCATCCAATGACACAAATGAACTTATTGGATGCACAAGATTGGTTAAAAACCCTAATTGGACAAGAATAAGCCTAGGGAAGACGAAAATGACCTAAAGGTTCGTCCAATGACACAAACACACCTCTTGGATGCACAAGATTGCATAAAAACCCTAATTGGACAAGAATAAGACTAGGGAGGACGAAAATGACCTAAATGTTCATCCAATGACACAAACACACATATTGGACGCACAAGATTGCTTAAAACCCTAATTGGACAAGAATAAGACTAGGGAGGACGAAAATGACCTAAATGTTCATCCAATGACACAAATGAACTTATTGGAAGCACAAGATTGGTTAAAAACCCTAATTGGACAAGAATAAGCCTAGGGAGGACGAAAATGACCTAAATGTTCGTCCAATGACACAAACACACCTATTGGATGCACAAGATTACATAATACCCTAATTGGACAAGAATAAGCCTAGGGAGGACGAAAATGACCTAAATGTTCATCCAATGACACAAATGAACTTATTGGATGCACAAGATTGGTTAAAAACCCTAATTAGACAAGAATAAGACTAGGGAGGACGAAAATGACCTAAATGTTCATCCAATGACACAAATGAACTTATTGTATGCACAAGATTGGTTAAAAACCCTAATTGGACAAGAATAAGCCTAGGGAGGACGAAAATGACCTAAATGTTCGTCCAATGACACAAACACACCCATTGGATGCACAAGATTGCATGAAAACCATAATTGGACAAGAATAAGACTAGGGAGGACGTAAATGACCTAAATGTTCCACCATTGACACAAATGAACTTATTGGATGCACAAGGTTGGTTAAAAACCCTAATTGGACAAGAATAAGCCTAGGGAGGACGAAAATGACCTAAATGTTCAACCAATGACACAAATGAACTTATTGGATGCACAAGGTTGGTTAAAAACCCTAATTGAACAAGAATAAACCTAGGGAGGACGAAAATGACCTAAATGTTCGTCCAATGACAAAAATACACCAATTGGATGCACAAGATTGCATAAAAACCCTAATTGGACAAGAATAATCCTAGGGAGGACGAAAAAGACCTAAATGTTCGTCCAATGACACAAACACACCTATTGGATGCACAAGATTACATAATACCCTAATTGGACAAGAATAAGCCTAGGGAGGACGAAAATGACCTAAATGTTCATCCAATGACACAAATGAACTTATTGGATGCACAAGATTGGTTAAAACCCTAATTGGACAAGAATAAGCCTAGGGAGGACGAAAATGACCTAAATGTTCATCCAATGACACAAATGAACTTATTGGATGCACAAGATTGGTTAAAAACCCTAATTGGACAAGAATAAGCCTAGGGAGGACGAAAATGACCTAAATGTTCATCCAATGACACAAATGAACTTATTGGATGCACAAGATTGGTTAAAAACCCTAATTGGACAAGAATAAGCCTAGGGAGGACGAAAATGACCTAAATGTGCCTCCTATGACACAAATGAACTTATTGGATGCACAAGATTGGTTAAAAACCCTAATTGGACAAGAATAAGCCTAGGGAGGACGAAAATGACCTAAATGTTCGTCCAGTGACACAAACACACCTATTGGATGCACAAGATTGCATAAAATCCCTAATTGGACAAGAATAAGACTAGGGAGGATGAAAATGACCTAAATGTTCCTCCAATGACACAAACACACCTATTGGATGCACAAGATTGCATAAAAACCCTAATTGGACAAGAATAAGACTAGGGAGGACGAAAATGACCTAAATGTTCCTCCAATGACACCAACACACCTATTGGATGCACAAGATTGGTTAAAAACCCTAATTGGACAAGAATAAGCCTAGGGAGGACAAAAATGACCTAAATGTTCATCCAATGACACAAATGAACTTATTGGATGCACAAGATTGGTTAAAAACCCTAATTGGACAAGAATAAGCCTAGGGAGGACGAAAATGACCTAAATGTTCATCCAATGACAAAACACACATATTGGATGCACAAGATTGCTTAAAACCCTAATTGGACAAGAATAAGACTAGGGAGGACGAAAATGACCTAAATGTTAATCCAATGACACAAATGAACTTATTGGATGCACAAGATTGGTTAAAAACCCTAATTGGACAAGAATAAGCCTAGGGAGGACGAAAATGACCTAAATGTTCGTCCAATGACACAAACACACCTACTGGATGCACAAGATTGCATAAAAACCCTAATTGGACAAGAATAAGCCTAGGGAGGACAAAAATGACCTAAATGTTCATCCAATGACACAAATGAACTTATTGGATGCACAAGATTGGTTAAAAACCCTAATTGGACAAGAATAAGCCTAGGGAGGACGAAAATGACCTAAATGTTCATCCAATGACACAAATGAACTTATTGGATGCACAAGATTGGTTAAAAAACCTAATTGGACAAGAATAAGCCTAGGGTGGACGAAAATGACCTAAATGTTTATCCAATGACACAAATGAACTTATTGGATGCACAAGATTGGTTAAAAACCCTAATTGGACAAGAATAAGCCTAGGGAGGACGAAAATGACCTAAATGTTCATCCAATGACACAAATGAACTTATTGGATGCACAAGATTGGTTAAAAACCCTAATTGGACAAGAATAAGTCTTGGCAAGACGAAAATGACCTAAATGTTCATGCAATGACACAAATGAACTTATTGGATGCACAAAATTGGTTAAAAACCCTAATTGGACAAGAATAAGCCTAGGGAGGACGAAAATGACCTAAATGTTCATCCAATGACACAAATGTACTTATTGGATGCACATGATTGCTTAAAAACCCTAATTGGACAAGAATAAGCCTAGGGAGGACGAAAATGACCTAAATGTTCATCCAATGACACAAAGACACCTATTGGATGCACAAGATTGGTTAAAAACCCTAATTGGAAAAGAATAAGCCTAGGGAGGACGAAAATGACCTAAATGTTCATCCAATGACACAAACACACCTATTGGATGCACAAGATTGGTTAGAAACCCTAATTGGACAAGAATAAGCCTAGGGAGGATGAAAACGACCTAAATATTCATCCAATGACACAAATGAACTTATTGGATGCACAAGATTGCTTAAAACCCTAATTGGACAAAAATAAGACTGGGGAGGACGAAAATGACCTAAATGTTAATCCAATGACACAAATGAACTTATTGGATGCACAAGATTGGTTAAAAACCCTAATTGGACAAGAATAAGCCTAGGGAGGACGAAAATGACCTAAATGTTCATCCAATGACACAAATGAACTTATTGGATGCACAAGATTGGTTAAAAACCCTAATTGGACAAGAATAAGCCTAGGGAGGACGAAAATGACCTAAATGTTTATCCAATGACACAAATGAACTTATTGGATGCAAAAGATTGGTTAAAAACCCTAATTGGACAAGAATAAGCCTAGGGAGGACGAAAATGACCTAAATGTTCATCCAATGACACAAATGAACTTATTGGATGCACAAGATTGGTTAAAAACCCTAATTGGACAAGAATAAGCTCATGGAGGACCAAAATGACCTAAATGTTCCTCCAATGACACAAACACACCTATTGGATGCACAAGATTGCATAAAAACCCTAATTCGACAAGAATAAGACTAGGGAGGACGAAAATGACCTAAATGTTCATCCAATGACACAAATGAACTTATGGGATGCACAAGATTGGTTAAAAACCCTAATTGGACAAGAATAAGCCTAGGGAGGACGAAAATGACCTAAATGTTCATCCAATGACACAAATGAACTTATTGGATGCACAAGATTGGTTAAAAACCCTAATTGGACAAGAATAAGCCTAGGGAGGACGAAAATGACCTAAATGTTCATCCAATGACACAAATGAACATATTGGATGCACAAGATTGGTTAAAAACCCTAATTGGACAAGAATAAGCCTAGGGAGGAAAAAAATGACCTAAATGTTCATCCAATGACACAAACACACCTATTGGATGCACAAGATTGCATAAAAACCCTAATTGGACAAGAATAAGCCGAGGGATGACGAAAATGACCTAAATGTTCGTCCAATGACACAAACACACCTATTGGATGCACAAGATTGCATAAAAACCCTAATTGGACAAGAATAAGACTAGGGAGGACGTAAATGACCTAAATGTTCCACCAATGACACAAATGAACTTATTCGATGCACAAGGTTGGTTAAAAACCCTAATTGGACAAGAATAAGCCTAGGGAGGACGAAAATGACCTAAATGTTCAACCAATGACACAAATGAACTTATTGGATGCACAAGATTGGTTAAAAACCCTAATTGGACAAGAATAAGCCTAGGGAGGACGAAAATAACCTAAATGTTCATCCAATGACACAAACACACCTATTGGATGCACAAGATTGCATAAAAACCCTAATTGAACAAGAATAAGCCTAGGGAGGACGAAAATAACCTAAATGTTCGTCCAATGACACAAACACACCTATTGGATGCACAAGATTGCATAAAAACCCTAATTGGACAAGAATAAGACTAGGGAGGACAAAAATGACCTAAATGTTCCTCCAATGACACAAATGAACTTATTGGATGCACAAGATTGGCTAAAAACCCTAATTGGACTAGAATAAGCCTAGGGAGGACGAAAATGACCTAAATGTTCATCCAATGACACAAATGAACTTATTGGATGCACAAGATTGGTTAAAAACCCTAATTGGACAAGAATAAGCCTAGGGAGGACGAAAATGACCTAAATGTTCAACCAATGACACAAACACACCTATTGGATGCACAAGATTGCATAAAAACCCTAATTGGACAAGAATAAGACTAGGGAGGACGAAAATGACCCAAATGTTCAACCAATGACACAAATGAACTTATTGGATGCACAAGATTGGTTAAAAACCCTAATTGGACAAGAACAAGCCTAGGGAGGACGAATATGACCTAAATGTTTGTCCAATGACACAAACACACCTATTGGATGCACAAGATTGCATAAAAACCCTAATTGGACAAGAATAAGACTAGGGAGGACAAAAATGACCTAAATGTTCCTCTAATGACACAAACACACCTATTGGATGCACAAGATTGCATAAAAACCCTAATTGGACAAGAATAAGACTAGGGAGGACGAAAATGACATAAATGTTCATCCAATAACACAAATGAACTTATTGGATGCACAAGATTGGTTAAAAACCCTAATTGGACAAGAATAAGCCTAGGGAGGACGAAAATGACCTAAATGTTCATCCAATGACACAAATGAACTTATTGGATGCACAAGATTGGTTAAAAACCCTAATTGGACAAGAATAAGCCTAGGGAGGACGAAAATGACCTAAATGTTCATCCAATGACACAAATGAACTTATTGGATGCACAAGATTGGTTAAAAACCCTAATTGGACAAGAATAAGCCTAGGGAGGACGAAAATGACCTAAATGTTCTTCCAATGACACAAACACACCTACTGGATGCACTAGATTGCATAAAAACCCTAATTGGACAAGAATAAGACTAGGGAGGACAAAAATGAACTAAATGTTCGTCCAATGACACAAACACACCTATTGGATGCACAAGATTGCATAAAAACCCTAATTGGACAAGAATAAGCATAGGGAGGACAAAAATGACCTAAATGTTCGTCCAATGACACAAATGAACTTATTGGATGCACAAGATTGGTTAAAAACCCTAATTGGACAAGAATAAGCCTAGGGAGGACGAAAATGACCTAAATGTTCATCCAATGACACAAATGAACTTATTGGATGCACAAGATTGGTTAAAAACCCTAATTGGACAAGAATAAGCCTAGGGAGGACGAAAATGACCAAAATGTTCATCCAATGACACAAATGAACTTATTGGATGGACAAGATTGGTTAAAAACCCTAATTGGACAAGAATAAGCCTAGGGAGGACGAAAATGACCTAAATGTTCATCCAATGACACAAATGAACTTATTGGATGCACAAGATTGATTAAAAACCCTAATTGGACAAGAATAAGCATAGGGAGGACGAAAATGACCTAAATGTTCATCCAATGACACAAACCCACATATTGGATGCACAAGATTGCTTAAAACCCTAATGGGACAAGAATAAGACTAGGGAGGACGAAAATGACCTAAATGTTCATCCAATGACACAAATGAACTTATTGGATACACAAGATTGGTTAAAAACCCTAATCGGACAAGAATAAGCCTAGGGAGGACGAAAATGACCAAAATGTTCATCCAATGACACAAATGAACTTATTGGATGCACAAGATTGGTTAAAAACCCTAATTGGACAAGAATAAGGTTAGGGAGGACGAAAATGACCTAAATGTTCGTCCAATGACACAAACACACCTATTGGATGCACAAGATTGCATAAAATCCCTAATTGGACAAGAATAAGACTAGGGAGGACGAAAAAGACCTAAATGTTCCTCCAATGACACAAACACACCTATTGGATGCACAAGATTGCATAAAAACCCTAATTGGACAAGAATAAGACTAGGGAGGACGAAAATGACCTAAATGTTCATCCAATGTCACAAATGAACTTATTGTATGCTCAAGATTGGTTAAAAAACCCTAATTGGACAAGAATAAGCATAGGGAGGACGAAAATTACCTAAATGTTCATCCAATTACACAAACACACATATTGGACGCACAAGATTGCTTAAAACCCTAATTGGACAAGAATAAGCCTAGGGAGGACGAAAATGACCTAAATGTTCGTCCAATGACACAAACACACCTATTGGATGCACAAGATTGCATAAAAACTCTAATTGGACAAGAATAAGACTAGGGAGGACGAAAATGACCTAAATGTTCCTCCAATAACACAAATGAACTTATTGGATGCACAAGATTGGTTAAAAACCCTAATTGGACAAGAATAAGCCTAGGGAGGACGAAAATGACCTAAATGTTCGTCCAATGACACAAATGAACTTATTGGATGCACAAGATTGGTTAAAAACCCTAATTGGACAAGAATAAGCCTAGGGAGGACGAAAATGACCTAAATGTTCATCCATTGACACAAATGACCTTATTGGATGCAAAAGATTGGTTAAAAACCTTAATTGTACAAGAATAAGCCTAGGGAGGACGAAAATGACCTAAATGTTCATCCAATGACACAAATGAACTTATTGGATGGACAAGATTGGTTAAAAACCCAAATTGGACAAGAATAAGCCTAGGGAGGACGAAAATGACCTAAATGTTCATCCAATGACACAAATGAACTTATTGGATGCACAAGATTGGTTAAAAACCCTAATTGGACAAGAATAAGCCTAGGGAGGACGAAAATGACCTAAATGTTCATCCAATGACACAAATGAACTTATTGGACGCACAACATTGATTAAAAACCCTAATTGGACAAGAATAAGCCTAGGGAGGACGTAAATGACCTAAATTATCCACCAATGACACAAATGAACTTATTGGATGCACAAGGTTGGTTAAAAACTCTAATTGGACAAGAATAAGCCTAGGGAGGACGAAAATGACCTAAATGGTCAACCAATGACACAAATGAACTTATTGGATGCACAAGGTTAGTTAAAAACCCTAATTGAACAAGAATAAGCCTAGGGAGGACGAAAATGACCTAAATGTTCGTCCAATGACACAAACACACCAATTGGATGCACAAGATTGCATAAAAACCCTAATTGGACAAGAATAAGCTTTGGGATGACGAAAATGACCTAAATGTTCGTCCAATGACACAAACACACCTATTGGATGCACAAGATTGCATAAAAACCCTAATTGGACAAGAATAAGCCTAGGGAGGACGAAAATGACCTAAATGTTCATCCAATGACACAAATGAACTTATTGGATGCACAAGATTGGTTAAAAACCCTAATTGGACAAGAATAAGCCTAGGGAGGACGAAAATGACCTAAATGTTCATCCAATGACACAAATGAACTTATTGGATGCACAAGATTGGTTAAAAACCCTAATTGGACAAGAATAAGCCTAGGGAGGACGAAAATGACCTAAATGTTCGTCCAATGACACAAACACACCTATTGGATGCACAAGATTGCATAAAACCCTAATTGGACAAGAATAAGACTAGGGAGGACGAAAATGACCTAAATGTTCATCTAATGACACAAATGAACTTATTGGATGCACAAGATTGGTTAAAAACCTTAATTGGACAAGAATAAGACTAGGGAGGACGTAAATGACCTAAATGTTCCACCAATGACACAAATGAACTTATTGGATGCACAAGGTTGGTTAAAAACACTAATTGGACAAGAATAAGACTAGGGAGGACGAAAATGACCTAAATGTTCATCCAATGACACAAATGAACTTATTGGATGCACAAGATTGGTTAAAAACCCTAATTGGACAAGAATAAGCCTAGGGAGGACGAAAATGACCTAAATGTTCGTCCAATGACACAAACACACCTATTGGATGCACAAGATTGCATAAAAACCCTAATTGGATAAGAATAAAACTAGGGAGGACGAAAATGACCTAAATGTTCCTCCAATGACACAAACACACCTATTGGATGCACAAGATTGCACAAAAACCCTAATTCGACAAGAATAAGACTAGGGAGGACGAAAATGACCTAAATGTTCATCCAATGACACAAATGAACTTATTGGATGCACAAGATTGGTTAAAAACCCTAATTGGACAAGAATAAGCCTAGGAAGGACGAAAATGACCTAAATGTTCGTCCAATGACACAAACACACCTATTGGATGCACAAGATTGCATAAAATCCCTAATTGGACAAGAATAAGACTAGGGAGGACGAAAATGACCTAAATGTTCCTCCAATGACACAAACACACCTATTGGATGCACAAGATTGCATAAAAACCCTATTTGGAAAAGAATAAGACTAGGGTGGACAAAAATGACCTAAATGTTCATCCAATGACACAAATGAACTTATTGGATGCACAAGATTGGTTAAAAACCCTAATTGGACAAGAATAAGCCTAGGGAGGACGAAAATGACCTAAATGTTCATCCAATGACACAAATGAACTTATTGGATGCACAAGATTGGTTAAAAACCCTAATTGGACAAGAATAAGACTAGGGAGGACGAAAATGACCTAAATGTTCGTCCAATGACACAAACACACCTATTGGATGCACAAGATTGCATAAAAATCCTAATTGGACAAGAATAAGCCTAAGGAGGTTGAAAATGACCTAAATGTTCATCCAATGACACAAATAAACTTATTGGATGCACAAGATTGGTTAAAAACCCTAATTGGACAAGAATAAGCCTAGGGAGGACAAAAATGACCTAAATGTTCATCCAATGACACAAATGAACTTATTGGATGCACAAGTTTGGTTAAAAACCCTAATTAGACAAGAATAAGCCTAGGGAGGACGAAAATGACCTAAATGTTCGTCCAATGACACAAATGAACTTATTTGATGCACAAGATTGGTTGAAAACCCAAATTGGACAAGAATAAGCCTAGGGAGGAAGAAAATGACCTAAATGTTCGTCCAATGACACAAACACACCTATTGGATGCACAAGATTGCATAAAAACCCTAATTGGACAAGAATAAGACTAGGGAGGACGTAAATGACCTAAATGTTCCACCAATGACACAAATGAACTTATTGGATGCACAAGGTTGGTTAAAAACCCTAATTGGAAAAGAATAAGCCTAGGGAGGACGAAAATGACCTAAATGTTCATCCAATGACACAAATGAACTTATTGGATGCACAAGATTGGTTAAAACCCTAATTGGACAAGAATAAGCCTAGGGAGGACGAAAATGACCTAAATGTTCGTCCAATGACACAAACACACCTATTGGATGCACTAGATTGCATAAAAACCCTAATTGGACAAGAATAAGACTATGGAGGACGAAAATGACCTAAATGTTCGTCCAATGACACAAACACACCTATTGGATGCACAAGATTGCATAAAAACCCTAATTGGACAAGAATAAGCCTAGGGAGGACGAAAATGACCTAAATATTCCTCCTATGACACAAATGAACTTATTGGATGCACAAGATTGGTTAAAAACCCTAATTGGACAAGAATAAGCCTAGGGAGGACGAAAATGACCTAAATGTTCAACCAATGACACAAATGAACTTTTTGGATGCACAAGGTTAGTTAAAAACCCTAATTGAACAAGAATAAGCCTAAAGGACGAAAATGACCTAAATGTTCGTCCAATGACACAAACACACCAATTGGATGCACAAGATTGCATAAAAACCCTAATTGGACAAGAATAAGCCTAGGGAAGACGAAAATGACCTAAATGTTCGTCCAATGACACAAACACACCTATTGGATGCACAAGATTGCATAAAAACCCTAATTGGACAAGAATAAGCCTAGGGAGGATGAAAATGACCTAAATGTTCATCCAATGACACAAATGAACTTATTGGATGCACAAGATTGGTTAAAAACCCTAATCGGACAAGAATAAGCCTAGGGAGGACGAAAATGACCTAAATGTTTGTCCAATGACACAAACACACCTATTGGATGCACAAGATTGCATAAAAACCCTAATTGGACAAGAATAAGCCTAGGGAGGAAAAAAATGACCTAAATGTTCGTCCAATGACACAAACACACCTATTGGATGCACAAGATTGGTTAAAAACCCTAATTGGACAAGAATAAGCCTAGGGAGGAAGAAAATGACACAAATGTTCATCCAATGACACAAATGAACTTATTGGATGCACAAGATTGGTTAAAAACCCTAATTGGACAAGAATAAGCCTAGGGAGGACGAAAATGACCTAAATGTTCATCCAATGACACAAATGAACTTATTGGATGCACAAGATTGGTTAAAAACCCTAATTGGACAAGAATAAGCCTAGGGAGGACGAAAATGACCTAAATGTTCATCCAATGACACAAATGAACTTATTGGATGCACAAGATTGGTTAAAAACCCTAACTGGACAAGAATAAGCCTAGGGAGTTCGAAAATGACCTAAATGTTCGTCCAATGACACAAACACACCAATTGGATGCACAAGATTGCATAAAAACCCTAATTGGACAAGAATAAGACTAGGGAGGACGAAAATGACCTAAATGTTCATCCAATGACACAAATGAACTTTTTAGATGCACAAGATTGGTTAAAAACCCTAATTGGACAAGAATAAGCATAGGGAGGACGAAAATGACCTAAATGTTCATCCAATGACACAAACCCACATATTGGATGCACAAGATTGCTTAAAACCCTAATTGGACAAGAATAAGACTAGGGAGGACGAAAATGACCTAAATGTTCATCCAATGACACAAATGAACTAATTGAATGCACAACATTGGTTAAAAACCCTAATCGGACAAGAATAAGCTTAGGGAGGATGAAAATGACCTAAATGTTCGTCCAATGACACAAACACACCTATTGGATGCACAAGATTGCATAAAAACCCTAATTGGACAAGAATAAGACTAGGGAGGACGAAAATGACCTAAATGTTCATCCAATGACACAAATGAACTTATTGGATGCACAAGATTGGTTAAAAACCCTAATTGGACAAGAATAAGCATAGGGAGGACGAAAATGACCTAAATGTTTATCCAATGACACAAACCCACATATTGGATGCACAAGATTGCTTAAAACCCTAATTGGACAAGAATAAGCCTAGGGAGGACGAAAATGACCTAAATGTTCATCCAATGACACAAATGAACTTATTGGATGCACAAGATTGGTTAAAAACCCTAATTGGACAAGAATAAGCCTAGGGAGGACGAAAATGACCTAAATGTTTGTCCAATGACACAAACACACCTATTGGATGCACTAGATTGCATAAAAACCCTAATTGGACAAGAATAAGACTAGGGAGGACGAAAATGAACTAAATGTTCATCCAATGACACAAATGAACTTATTGGATGCACAAGATTGGTTAAAAACCCTAATTAGACAAGAATAAGCCTAGGGAGGACGAAAATGACCTAAATGTTCATCCAATGACACAAATGAACTTATTGGATGCACAAGATTGGTTAAAAACCCTAATCGGACAAGAATAAGCCTAGGGAGGACGAAAATGACCTAAATGTTCGTCTACTGACACAAACACACCAATTGGATGCACAAGATTGCATAAAAACCCTAATTGGACAAGAATAAGCCTAGGGAGGACGAAAATGACCTAAATGTTCGTCCAATGACACAAACACACCTATTGGATGCACAAGATTGCATAAAATCCCTAATTGGACAAGAATAAGACTAGGGAGGACGGAAATGACCTAAATGTTCCTCCAATGACACAAACACACCTATTGGATGCACAAGATTGCATAAAAACCCTAATTGGACAAGAATAAGACTAGGGAGGACGTAAATGACCTAAATGTTCCACCAATGACACAAATGAACTTATTGGATGCACAAGGTTGGTTAAAAACCCTAATTGGACAAGAATAAGACTAGGGATGACGAAAATGACCTAAATGTTCATCCAATGACACAAATGAACTTATTGGATGCACAAGATTGGTTAAAAACCCTAATTGGACAAGAATAAGCCTAGGGATGACGAAAATGACCTAAATGTTCGTCCAATGAGGCAAACACACCTATTGGATGCACAAGATTGCATAAAAACCCTAATTGGACAAGAATAAGACTAGGGAGGACGAAAATGACCTAAATGTTCATCCAATGACACAAATGAACTTATTGGATGCACAAGATTGGTTAAAAACCCTAATTGGACAAGAATAAGCCTAGGGAGGACGAAAATGACCTAAATGTTCGTCCAATGACACAAACACACCTATTGGATGCACAAGATTGCATAAAAACCCTAATTGGACAAGAATAAGACTAGGGAGGACGAAAGTGACCTTAATGTTCATCCAATGACACAAATGAACTTATTGGATGCACAAGATTGGTTAAAAACCCTAATTGGACAAGAATAAGACTAGGGAGGACGAAAATGACCTAAATGTTCATCCAATGACACAAATGAACTTATTGGAGGCACAAGATTGGTTAAAAACCCTAATTGGACAAGAATAAGCCTAGGGAGGACGAAAATGACCTAAATGTTTATCCAATGACACAAATGAACTTATTGGATGCACAAGATTGCTTAAAAACCCTAATTGGACAAGAATAAGCCTACGGAGGACGAAAATGACCTAAATGTTCATCCAATGACACAAATACACCTATTGGATGCAAAAGATTGGTTAGAAACCCTAATTTGACAAGAATAAGCCTAGGGAGGACGATAATGACCTAAATGTTCATCCAATGACACAAATGAACTTATTGGATGCACAAGATTGGTTAAAAACCCTAATTGGACAAGAATAAGCCTAGGGAGGACGAAAATGACCTAAATGTTCATCCAATGACACAAATGAACTTATTGGATGCACAAGATTGCTTAAAAACCCTAATTGGACAAGAATAAGCCTATGGAGGACGAAAATGACCTAAATGTTCATCCAATGACACAAATACACCTATTGGATGCACAAGATTTGTTAAAAACCCTAATTGGAAAAGAATAAGCCTCGGGAGGACGAAAATGACCTAAATGTTCATCCAATGACACAAATGAACTTATTGGATGCACAAGATTGGTTAAAAACCCTAATTGGACAAGAATAAGCCTAGGGAGGACGAAAATGACCTAAATGTTCATCCAATGACACAAACACACCTATTGGATGCACAAGATTGGTTAAAAACCCTAATTGGACAAGAATAAGCCTACAGAGGACGAAAATGACCTAAATGTTCATCCAATGACACAAATGAACTTATTGGATGCACAAGATTGGTTAAAAACTTTAATTGGACAAGAATAAGCCTAGGGAGGACGAAAATGACCTAAATGTTCATCCAATGACACAAATGAACTTATTGGATGCACAAGATTGCATAAAAACCCTAATTGGACAAGAATAAGCCTAGGGAGGACGAAAATGACCAAAATGTTCATCCAATGACACAAATGAACTTATTGGATGCACAAGATTGGTTAAAAAACCTAATTGGACAAGAATAAGCTTAGGGAGGACGAAAATGACCTAAATGTTCGTCCAATGACACAAACACACCTATTGGATGCACAAGATTGCATAAAAACCCTAATTGGACAAGAATAAGACTAAGGAGGATGAAAATGACCTAAATGTTCATCCAATGACACAAATGAACTTATTGGATGCACAAGATTGGTTAAAAACCCTAACTGGACAAGAATAAGCCTAGGGAGGACGAAAATGACCTAAATGTTCGTCCAATGACACAAACACACCTATTGGATGCACAAGATTGCATAAAAACCCTAATTGGACAAGAATAAGCCTAGGGAGGACGAAAATGACCTAAATGTTCATCCAATGACACAAATGAACTTATTGGATGCACAAGATTGGTTAAAAACCCTAATTGGACAAGAATAAGCCTAGGGAGGACGAAAATGACCTAAATGTTCGTCCAATGACACAAATGAACTTATTGGATGCACAAGATTGCATAAAAACCCTAATTGGACAAGAATAAGCCTAGGGAGGACGAAAATGACCTAAATGTTCGTGCAATGACACAAATGAACTTATTGGATGCACAAGATTGGTTAAAAACGCTAATTGGACAAGAATAAGACTAGGGAGGACGAAAATGACCTAAATGTTCATCCAATGACACAAATGAACTTATTGGATGCACCAGATTGGTTAAAAACCCTAATTGGACAAGAATAAGCCTAGGGAGGACGAAAATGACCTAAATGTTCGTCCAATGACACAAACACACCTATTGGATGCACAAGATTGGTTAAAAACCCTAATTCGACAAGAATAAGACTAGGGAGGACGAAAATGACCTAAATGTTCATCCAATGACACAAATGAACTTATTGGATGCACAAGATTGGTTAAAAACCCTAATTGGACAAGAATAAGCCTAGGGAGGACGAAAATGACCTAAATGTTCGTCCAATGACAGAAACACACCTATTGGATGCACAAGATTGCATAAAAACCCTAATTGGACAAGAATAAGACTAGGGAGGACGTAAATTACCTAAATGTTCCACCAATGACACAAATGAACTTATTGGATGCACAAGGTTGGTTAAAAACCCTAATTGGAAAAGAATAACCCTAGGGAGGACGAAAATGACCTAAATGTTCATCCAATGACACAAATGAACTTATTGGATGCACAAGATTGGTTAAAAACCCTAATTGGACAAGAATAAGCCTAGGGAGGACAAAAATGACCTAAATGTTCATCCAATGACACAAATGAACTTATTGGATGCACAAGATTGGTTAAAAACCCTAATTGGACAAGAATAAGCCTAGGGAGGACGAAAATGACCTAAATGTTCGTCCAATGACACAAATGAACTTATTGGATGCACAAGATTGGTTAAAAACCCAAATTGGACAAGAATAAGCCTAGGGAGGAAAAAAATGACCTAAATGTTCGTCCAATGACACAAACACACCTATTGGATGCACAAGATTGCATAAAAACCCTAATTGGACAAGAATAAGACTAGGGAGGACGTAAATGACCTAAATGTTCCACCAATGACACAAATGAACTTATTGGATGCACAAGGTTGGTTAAAAACCCTAATTGGAAAAGAATAAGCCTAGGAAGGACGAAAATGACCTAAATGTTCAACCAATGACACAAATGAACTTATTGGATACCCAAGGTTGGTTAAAAACCCTAATTGAACAAGAATAAGCCTAGGGAGGACGAAAATGACCTAAATGTTCGTCCAATGACACAAACACACCTATTGGATGCACAAGATTGCATAAAAACCCTAATTGGACAAGAATAAGACTAGGGAGGACGAAAATGACCTAAATGTTCATCCAATGACACAAATGAACTTATTGGATGCACAAGATTGGTTAAAAACCCTAATTGGACAAGAATATGCTTAGGGAGGACGAAAATGACCTATATTATCATCCAATGACACAAATGAACTTATTGGATGCACAAGATTGGTTAAAAACCCTAATTGGACAAGAATAAGCCTAGGGAGGACGAAAGTGACCTAAATGTTCATCCAATGACGCAAATGAACTTATTGGATGCACAAGATTGGTTAAAAACCCTAATAAGACAATAATAAGCCTAGAGAGGACGAAAATGACCTAAATGTTCGTCCAATGACACAAACACATCTATTGGATGCACAAGATTGCATAAAAACCCTAATTGGACAAGAATAAGCCTAGGGAGGACGAAAATGACCTAAATGTTCTTCCAATGACACAAACACATCTATTGGAAGCACAAGATTGCATAAAAACCCTAATTGGACAAGAATAAGCCTAGGGAGGACGAAAATGACCTAAATGTTC
>JBBPBR010000317.1:0-15733 GCA_037974775.1 Cicer pinnatifidum
TTTCGTCCTCCCTAGTCTTATTCTTGTCCAATTAGGGTTTTTATGCAATCTTGTGCATCCAATAGGTGTGTTTGTGTCATTGGACGAACATTTAGGTCATTTTCGTCCTCCCTAACCTTATTCTTGTCCAATTAGGGTTTTTAACCAATCTTGTGCATCCAATAAGTTCATTTGTGTCATTGGATGAACATTTTGGTCATTTTCGTCCTCCCTAGGCTTATTCTTGTCCAATTAGGGTTTTTCACTAATCTTGTGCATCCAATAAGTTCATTTGTGTCATTGGATGAACATTTAGGTCATTTTCGTCCTCCCTAGGCTTATTCTTGTCCAATTAGGGTTTTTAACCAATCTTGTGCATCCAATAAATTCATTTGTGTCATTGGATGTACATTTAGGTCATTTTCGTCCTCCCTGGTCTTATTCTTGTCCAATTAGGGTTTTTATGCAATCTTGTGCATCCAATAGGTGTGTTTGTGTCATTGGAGGAACATTTAGGTCATTATCGTCCTCCCTAGTCTTATTCTTGTCCAATTAGGGTTTTTATGCAATCTTGTGCATCCAATAGGTGTGTTTGTGTCATTGGACGAACATTTAGGTCATTTTCGTCCTCCCTAGGCTTATTCTTGTCCAATTAGGGTTTTTATGCAATCTTGTGCATCCAATTGGTGTGTTTTTGTCATTGGACGAATATTTAGGTCATTTTCGTCCTCCCTAGGCTTATTCTTGTTCAATTAGGGTTTTTAACTAACCTTGTGCATCCAATAAGTTCATTTGTGTCATTGGTTGAACATTTAGGTCATTTTCGTCCTCCCTAGGCTTATTCTTGTCCAATTAGGGTTTTTAACCAACCTTGTGCATCCAATAAGTTCATTTGTGTCATTGGTGGAACATTTAGGTCATTTACGTCCTCCCTATACTTATTCTTGTCCAATTAGGGTTTTCAACCAATCTTGTGCATCCAATAAGTTCATTTGTGTCATTGGATGAACATTTAGGTCATTTTCGTCCTCCCTAGGCTTATTCTTGTCCAATTAGGGTTTTTAACCAATCTTGTGCATCCAATAAGTTCATTTGTGTCATTGGATGAACATTTAGGTCATTTTCGTCCTCCCTAGTCTTATTCTTGTCCAATTAGGGTTTTTATGCAATCTTGTGCATCCAATAGGTGTGTTTGTGTCGTTGGAGGAACATTTAGGTCATTTTCGTCTTCCCTAGTCTTATTCTTTTCCAATTAGGGTTTTTATGCAATCTTGTGCATCCAATAGGTGTGTTTGTGTCATTGGACGAACTTTTAGGTCATTTTCGTCCTCCGTAGGCTTATTCTTGTCCAATTAGGGTTTTTAACCAATCTTGTGGATACAATAAGTTCATTTGTGTCATTCGATGAACATTTAGGTCATTTTCGTCCTCCCTAGTCTTATTCTTGTCCAATTAGGGTTTTTATGCAATCTTGTGCATCCAATAGGTGTGTTTGTGTCATTGGAGGAACATTTAGGTCATTTTCGTTCTCCCTAGTCTTATTCTTGTCGAATTAGGGTTTTTATACAATCTTGTGCATCCAATAGGTGTGTTTGTGTCATTGGACGAACATTTAGGTCATTTTCGTCCTCCCTAGGCTTATTCTTGTCCAATTAGGGTTTTTAACCAACCTTGTGCATCCAATAAGTTCATTTGTCTCATTGATTTAACATTTAGGTCATTTTCGTCCTCCCTAGGCTTATTCTTGTCCAATTAGGGTTTTTAACCAATCTTGTGCATCCAATAAGTTCATTTGTGTCATTGGATGAACATTTAGGTCATTTTCGTCCTCCCTAGTCTTATTATTGTCTAATTAGGGTTTTTATGCAATCTTGTGCATCCAATAGGTGTGTTTGTGTCATTGGAGGAACATTTAGGTCATTTTCGTCCTCCCTAGTCTTATTCTTGTCCAATTAGGGTTTTTATGCAATCTTGTGCATCCAATAGGTGTGTTTGTGTCATTGGAGGAACATTGAGGTCATTTTCGTCCTCCCTAGTCTTATTCTTGTCGAATTAGGGTTTTTATGCAATGTTGTGCATCCAAAAGGTGTGTTTCTGTCATTGGAGGAACATTTAGGTCATTTTCGTCCTCCCTAGTCTTATTCTTGTCCAATTAGGGTTTTTATGCAATCTTGTGCATCCAATAGGTGTGTTTGTGTCATTGGAGGAACATTTAGGTCATTTTCGTCCTCCCTAGTCTTATTCTTGTCCAATTAGGGTTTTTATGCAATCTTGTGCATCCAATAGGTGTGTTTGTGTCATTGGACGAACATTTAGGTCATTTTCATCCTCCCTAGGCTTATCCTTGTCCAAGTAGGGTTTTTAACCAATCTTGTGCATCCAATAAGTTCATTTGTGTCATTGGATGAACATTTAGGTCATTTTCGACATCCCTAGTCTTATTCTTGTCCAATTAGGGTTTTAAGCAATCTTGTGCATCCAATATGTGTGTTTGTGTCATTGGAGGAACATTTAGGTCATTTTCGTCCTCCCTAGTCTTATTCTTGTCCAATTAGGGTTTTTATGCAATCTTGTGCATCCAATAGGTGTGTTTGTGTCATTGGACGAACATTTAGGCCATTTTCGTCCTCCCTAGACTTATTCTTGTCCAATTAGGGTTTTTAACCAATCTTGTGCATCCAATAAGTTCATTTGTGTCATTGGATGAACATTTAGGTCATTTTCGTCCTCCCTAGTCTTATTCTTGTCCAATTAGGGTTTTTATGCAATCTTATTCCTCCAATAGGTGTGTTTGTGTCATTGTAGGAACATTTAGGTCATTTTCGTCCTCCCTAGTTTTATTCTTGTCCAATTAGGGTTTTTATGCAATCTTGTGCATCCAATAGGTGTGTTTGTGTCATTGGACGAACATTTAGGTCATTTTGGTCCTCCCTAGGCTTATTCTTGTCCAATTAGGGTTTTTAACCAATCTTGTGCATCCAATAAGTTCATTTGTGTCATTGGATGAACATTTAGGTCATTTTCATCCTCCCAATGCTTATTCTTGTCCTATTAGGGTTTTCAACCAATCTTGTGCATCCAATAAGTTCATTTGTGTCATTGGATGAACATTTAGGTCATTTTCGTCCTCCCTAGGCTTATTCTTGTCCAATTAGGGTTTTTAACCAATCTTGTGCATCCAATAAGTTCATTTGTGTCATTGGATGAACATTTAGGTCATTTTCGTCCTCCCTAGTCTTATTCTTGTCCAATTAGGGTTTTTATGCAATCTTGTGCATCCAATAGGTGTGTTTGTGTCATTGGAGGAACATTTAGGTCATTTTCGTCCTCCCTAGTCTTATTCTTGTCCAATTAGGGTTTTTATGCAATCTTGTGCATCCAATAGGTGTGTTTGTGTCATTGGACGAACATTTAGGTCATTTTCGTCCTCCCTAGGCTTATTCTTGTCCGGTTAGGGTTTTTAACCAATCTTGTGCTTTCAATAAGTTCATTTGTGTCATTGGATGAACATTTAGGTCATTTTCGTCCTCCCTAGTCTTATTCTTGTCCAATTAGGGTTTTTATGCAATCTTGTGCATCCAATAGGTGTGTTTGTGTCATTGGAGGAACATTTAGGTCATTTTCGTCCTCCCTAGTCTTATTCTTGTCCAATTAGGGTTTTTATGCAATCTTGTGCATCCAATAGGTGTGTTTGTGTCATTGGAGGAACATTTAGGTCATTTTCATCCTTCCTAGTCTTATTCTTGTCCAATTAGGGTTTTTATGCAATCTTGTGCATCCAATAGGTGTGTTTGTGTCATTGGACGAACATTTAGGTCATTTTCGTCCTCCCTAGGCTTATTCTTGTCTGATTAGGGTTTTTAACCAATCTCGTGCATTCAATAAGTTCATTTGTGTCATTGGATGAACATTTAGGTCATTTTCGTCCTCCCTAGTCTTATTCTTGTCCAATTAGGGTTTTTATGCAATCTTGTGCATCCAATAGGTGTGTTTGTGTCATTGGAGGAACATTTAGGTCATTTTCGTCCTCCCTAGTCTTATTCTTGTCCAATTAGGGTTTTTATGCAATCTTGTGCATTCAATAAGTTCATTTGTGTCATTGGATGAACATTTAGGTCATTTTCGTCCTCCCTAGTCTTATTCTTGTCCAATTAGGGTTTTTATGCAATCTTGTGCATCCAATAGGTGTGTTTGTGTCATTGTAGGAACATTTAGGTCATTTTCGTCCTCCCTAGTCTTATTCTTGTCCAATTAGGGTTTTTAACCAACCTTGTGCATCCAATAGGTGTGTTTGTGTCATTGGACGGACATTTAGGTCAATTTCGTCCTCCCTAGTCTTATTCTTGTCCAATTAGGGTTTTTATGCAATCTTGTGCATCCAATAGGTGTGTTTGTGTCATTGGAGGAACATTTAGGTCATTTTCGTCCTCCCTAGTCTTATTCTTGTCCAATTAGGGTTTTTATGCAATCTTGTGCATACAATAGGTGTGTTTGTGTCATTGGACGAACATTTAGGTCATTTTCGTCCTCCCTAGGCTTATTCTTGTCCACGTAGGGTTTTTAACCAATCTTGTGCATCCAATAAGTTCATTTGTGTCATTGGATGAACATTTAGGTCATTTTCGTCCTCCTTAGTCTTATTCTTGTCCAATTAGGGTTTTTATGCAATCTTGTGCATCCAATAGGTGTGTTTGTGTCATTGGAGGAACATTTAGGTCATTTTCGTCCTCCCTAGTCTTATTCTTGTCCAATTAGGGTTTTTATGCAATCTAGTGCATCCAATAGGTGTGTTTGTGTCATTGGACGAACATTTAGGTCATTTTCGTCCTCCCTAGGCTTATTCTTGTCCAATTTGGGTTTTAACCAATCTTGTGCATCCAATAAGTTCATTTGTGTCATTGGATGAACATTTAGGTCATTTTCGTCCTCCCTAGGCTTATTCTTGTCCAATTAGGGTTTTTAACCAATCTTGTGCATCCAATAAGTTCATTTGTGTCATAGGAGGAATATTTAGGTCATTTTCGTCCTCCCTAGGCTTATTCTTGTCCAATTAGGGTTTTTATGCAATCTTGTGCATCCAATAGGTGTGTTTGTGTCATTGGACGAACATTTAGGTCATTTTCGTCCTCCATAGTCTTATTCTTGTCCAATTAGGGTTTTTATGCAATCTAGTGCATCCAATAGGTGTGTTTGTGTCATTGGACGAACATTTAGGTCATTTTCGTCCTCTAGGCTTATTCTTGTTCAATTAGGGTTTTTAACTAACCTTGTGCATCCAATAAGTTCATTTGTGTCATTGGTTGAACATTTAGGTCATTTTCGTCCTCCCTAGGCTTATTCTTGTCCAATTAGGGTTTTTAACCAATCTTGTGCATCCAATAAGTTCATTTGTGTCATTCGAGGAACATTTAGGTCATTTTCGTCCTCCCTAGTCTTATTCTTGTCCAATTAGGATTTTTATGCAATCTTGTGCATCCAATAGGTGTGTTTGTGTCATTGGACGAACATTTAGGTCATTTTCGTCCTCCCTAGGCTTATTGTTGTCCAATTAGGGGTTTTAACCAATCTTGTGCATCCAATAAGTTTATTTGTGTCATTGGATGAACATTTAGGTCATTTTCGTCCTCCCTAGTCTTATTCTTGTCCAATTAGGGTTTTTATGCAATCTTGTGCATCCAATTGGTGTGTTTGTGTCATTGGACGAACATTTAGGTCATTTTCGTCCTCCCTAGTCTTATTCTTGTCCAATTAGGGATTTTATGCAATCTTGTGCATCCAATAGGTGTGTTTGTGTCATTGGACGAACATTTAGGTCCTTTTCGTCCTCCCTAACCTTATTCTTGTCCAATTAGGGATTTTATGCAATCTTGTGCATCCAATAGGTGTGTTTGTGTCATTGGACGAACATTTAGGTCATTTTCGTCCTCCCTAACCTTATTCTTGTCCAATTAGGGTTTTTAACCAATCATGTGCATCCAATAAGTTCATTTGTGTCAATGGATGAACATTTTGGTCATTTTCGTCCTCCCTAGGCTTATTCTTGTCCAATTAGGGTTTTTAACCAATCTTGTGCATCCAATAAGTTCATTTGTGTCATTGGATGAACATTTAGGTCATTTTCGTCCTCCCTAGGCTTATTCTTGGCCAATTAGGGTTTTTAACCAATCTTGTGCATCCAATAAGTTCATTTGTGTCATTGGATGAACATTTAGGTCATTTTCGTCCTCCCTAGTCTTATTCGTGTCCAATTAGGGTTTTTATGTAATCTTGTGCGTCCAATAGGTGTGTTTGTGTCATTGGAGGAACATTTAGGTCATTTTCGTCCTCCCTAGTCTTATTCTTGTCCAATTAGGGTTTTTATTCAATCTTGTGCATCCAATAGGTGTGTTTGTGTCATTGGACGAACATTTAGGTCATTTTCGTCCTCCCTAGGCTTATTCTTGTCCGATTAGGGTTTTTAACCAATCTTGTGTATCCAATAAGTTCATTTGTGTCATTGGATGAACATTTATGTCATTTTCGTCCTCCCTAGTCTTATTCTTGTCCAATTAGGGTTTTAAGCAATCTTGTGCATCCAATATGTGGGTTTGTGTCATTGGATTAACATTTAGGTCATTTTCGTCCTCCCTATGCTTATTCTTGTCCAATTAGGGTTTTTAACCAATCTTGTGCATCCAATAAGTTCATTTGTGTCATTGGATGAATATTTAGGTCATTTTCGTCCTCCCTAGTCTTATTCTTGTCCAATTAGGGTTTTTATGCAATCTTGTGCATCCAATAGGTGTGTTTGTGTCATTGGAGGAACATTTAGGTCATTTTTATCCTCCCTAGTCTTATTCTTGTCCAATTAGGGTTTTTAACCAATCTTGTGCATCCAATAAGTTCACTTGTGTCATTGGATGAACATTTTGGTCATTTTCGTCCTCCCTAGGCTTATTCTTGTCCAATTAGGGTTTTTAACCAATCTTGTGCATCCAATAAGTTCATTTGTGTCATTGGATGAACATTTAGGTCATTTTCGTCATCCCTAGTCTTATTCTTGTCCAATTAGGGTTTTAAGCAATCTTGTGCATCCAATATGTGTGTTTGTGTCATTGGATGAACATTTAGGTCATTTTCGTCTTCCCTATGCTTATTCTTGTCCAATTAGGGTTTTTAACCAATCTTGTGCATCCAATAAGTTCATTTGTGTCATTGGATGAACATTTAGGTCATTTTCGTCCTCCCTAGTCTTATTCTTGTCCAATTAGGGTGTTTAACCAATCTTGTGCATCCAATAAGTTCATTTGTGTCATTGGATGAACATTTAGGTCATTTTCGTCCTCCCTAGGCTTATTCTTGTCCAATTAGGGTTTTTAACCAATCTTGTGCATCCAATAAGTTCATTTGTGTCATTGGATGAACATTTAGGTCATTTTCGTCCTCCCTAGGCTTATTCTTGTCCAATTAGGGTTTTTAACCAATCTTGTGCATCCAATAAGTTCATTTGTGTCATTGGTTGAACATTTAGGTCATTTTCGTCCTCCCTAGGCTTATTCTTGTCCAATTAGGGTTTTTAACCATCCTTGTGCATCCAATAAGTTCATTTGTGTCATTGGTGGAACATTTAGGTCATTTACGTCCTCCCTAGTCTTATTCTTGTCCAATTAGGGTTTTTATGCAATCTTGTGCATCCAATAGGTGTGTTTGTGTCATTGGACGAACGTTTAGGTCATTTTCGTCCTCCCTAGGCTTATTCTTGTCCAATTAGGGTTTTTAAACAATCTTGTGCATCCAATAAGTTCATTTGTGTCATTGGATGAACATTTAGGTCATTTTCGTCATCCCTAGTCTTATTCTTGTCCAATTAGGGTTTTAAGCAATCTTGTGCATCCAATATGTGTGTTTGTGTCATTGGATGAACATTTAGGTCATTTTCGTCCTCCCTATGCTTATTCTTGTCCAATTAGGGTTTTTAACCAATCTTGTGCATCCAATAAGTTCATTTGTGTCATTGGATGAACATTTAGGTCATTTTCGTCCTCCCTAGTCTTATTCTTGTCCAATTAGGGTTTTAAGCAATCTTGTGCATCCAATAGGTGTGTTTATATCATTGGAGGAACATTTAGGTCATTTTCGTCCTCCCTAGTCTTATTCTTGTCCAATTAGGGTTTTTATGCAATCTTGTGCATCCAATAGGTGTGTTTGTGTCATTGGAGGAACATTTAGGTCATTTTCGTCCTCTCTAGTCTTATTCTTGTCCAATTAGGGTTTTGATGCAATCTTGTCCATCCAATAGGTGTGTTTGTGTCATTGGACGAACATTTAGGTCATTTTCATCCTCCCTAGACTTATTCTCGTCCAATTAGGGTTTTTAACCAATCTTGTGCATCCAATAAGTTCATTTGTCTCATTGGATGAACATTTAGGTCATTTTCGTCCTCCCTAGGCTTATTCTTGTCCAATTAGGGTTTTCAACCAATCTTGTGCATCCAATAAGTTCATTTGTGTCATTGGATGAACATTTAGGTCATTTTCGTCCTCCCTAGGCTTATTCTTGTCCAATTAGGGTTTTTAACCAATCTTGTGCATCCAATAAGTTCATTTGTGTCATTAGATGAACATTTAGGTCATTTTCGTCCTCCCTAGGCTTATTCTTGTCCAATTAGGGTTTTCAACCAATCTTGTGCATCCAATAAGTTCATTTGTGTAATTGGATGAACATTTAGGTCATTTTCGTCCTCCCTAGGCTTATTCTTATCCAATTAGGGTTTTTAACCAATCTTGTGCATCCAATAAGTTCATTTGTGTCATTGGATGAACATTTAGGTCATTTTCGTCCTCCCTAGTCTTATTCTTGTCCAATTAGGGTTTTTATGCAATCTTGTGCATCCAATAGTTGTGTTTGTGTCATTGGAGGAACATTTAGGTCATTTTCGTCCTCCCTAGTCTTATTCTTGTCCAATTAGGGTTTTTATGCAATCTTGTGCATCCAATAGGTGTGTTTGTGTCATTGGAGGAACATTTAGGTCATATTTGTCCTCCCTAGGCTTATTCTTGTCCAATTAGGGTTTTTGACCAATCATGTGCATCCAACAAGTGGATTTGTGTCATTGGAAGAACATTTAGGTCATTTTCGTCCTCCCTAGGCTTATTCTTGTCCAATTAGGGTTTTTAACCAATCATGTGCATCCAATAAGTTCATTTGTGTCATTGGATGAACATTTAGGTCATTTTCGTCCTCCCTAGGCTTATTCTTGTCCAATTAGGGTTTTTAACCAATCTTGTGCATCCAATAAGTTCATTTGTGTCATTGGACGAACATTTAGGTCATTTTCGTCCTCCCTAGGCTTATTCTTGTCCAATTAGGGTTTTTAGCCAATTTTGTGCATCCAATAAGTTCATTTGTGTCATTGGAGGAACATTTAGGTCACTTTCGTCCTCCCTAGGCTTATTCTTGTCCAATTAGGATTTTTAACCAATCTTGTGCATCCAATAAGTTCATTTGTGTCATTGGATGAACATTTAGGTCATTTTCGTCCTCCCTAGGCTTATTCTTGTCCAATTAGGGTTTTTAACCAATCTTGTGCATCCAATAAGTTCATTTGTGTCATTGGAGGAACATTTAGGTCATTTTCGTCCTCCCTAGACTTATTCTTGTCCAATTAGGGTTTTTATGCAATCTTGTGCATCCAATAGGTGTGTTTGTGTCATTGGAAGAACATTTAGGTCATTTTCGTCCTGCCTAGGCTTATTCTTGTTCGATTAGGGTTTTTAACCAATCTTGTGCATTCAATAAGTTCATTTGTGTCATTGGATGAACATTTAGGTCATTTTCGTCCTCCCTAGTCTTATTCTTGTCCAATTAGGGTTTTTATGCAATCTTGTGCATCCAATAGGTGTGTTTGTGTCATTGGACGAACAATTAGGTCATTTTCGTCATCCCTAGGCTTATTCTTGTCCAATTAGCGTTTTTAACCAATCTTTTGCATCCAATAAGTTCATTTGTGTCATTGGATGAACATTTAGGTCATTTTCGTCCTCCCTAGGCTTATTCTTGTCCAATTAGGGTTTTTAACCAATCTTGTGCATCCAATAAGTTCATTTGTGTCATTGGAAGAACATTTAGGTCATTTTCGTCCTCCCTAGGCTTATTCTTGTCCAATTATGGTTTTTAACCAATATTGTGCATCCAATAAGTTCATTTGTGTCATTGGATGAACATTTAGGTCATTTTCGTCCTCCCTAGGCTTATTCTTGTCCAATTAGGGTTTTTATCCAATCTTGTGCATCCAATAAGTTCATTTGTGTCATTGGATGAACATTTTGGTCATTTTCGTCCTCCCTAGGCTTATTCTTGTCCAATTAGGGTTTTTAACCAATATTGTGCATCCAATAAGTTCATTTGTGTCATTGGATGAACATTTTGGTCATTTTCGTCCTCCCTAGGCTTATTCTTGTCCAATTAGGGTATTTATGCAATCTTGTGCATCCAATAGGTGTGTTTGTGTCATTGGAGGAACATTTAGGTCATTTTCGTCCTCCCTAGTCTTATTCTTGTCCAATTAGGGTTTTTATGCAATCTTGTGCATCCAATAGGTGTGTTTGTGTCATTGGACGAACATTTGGGTCATTTTCGTCCTCCCTAGGCTTATTCGTGTCCAATTAGGGTTTTTAACCAATCTTGTGCATCCAATAAGTTCATTTGTGTCATTGGATGAACATTTAGGTCATTTTCGTCCTCCCTAGGCTTATTCTTGTCCAATTAGGGTTTTTAACCAATCTTGTGCATCCAATAAGTTCATTTGTGTCATTGGATGAACATTTAGGTCATTTTCGTCCTCCCTAGGCTTATTCTTGTCCAATTAGGGTTTTTAACCAATCTTGTGCATCCAATAAGTTCATTTGTGTCATTGGATGAACATTTAGGTCATATTCGTCCTCACTAGGCTTATTCTTGTCCAATTAGGGTTTTTAACCAATCTTGTGCATCCAATAAGTTCATTTGTGTCATTGGATGAACATTTAGGTCATTTTCGTCCTCCCTAGTCTTATTCTTGTCCAATTAGGGTTTTTATGCAATCTTGTGCATCCAATAGGTGTGTTTGTGTCATTGGATGAACATTTAGGTCATTTCCGTCCTCTCTAGGCATATTCTTGTCGAATTAGCGTTTTTAACCAATCTTGTGCATCCAATAAGTTCATTTGTGTCATTGGAGGAACATTTAGGTCATTTTCGTCCTCCCTAGTCTTATTCTTGTCCAATTAGGGTTTTTATGCAATCTTGTGCATCCAATAGGTGTGTTTGTGTCATTGAAGGAACATTTAGGTCATTTTCGTCCTCCCTAGTCTTATTCTTGTCCAATTAGGGTTTTTATGCAATCTTGTGCATCCAATAGGTGTGTTTGTGTCATAGGACGAACATTTAGGTCATTTTCATCCTCCCTAGACTTATTCTTGTCCAATTAGGGTTTTTAACCAATCTTGTGCATCCAATAAGTTCATTTGTCTCATTGGATGAACATTTAGGTCATTTTCGTCCTCCCTAGGCTTATTCTTATCCAATTAGGGTTTTCAACCAATCTTGTGCAATTAATAAGTTCATTTGTGTCATTGGATGAACATTTAGGTCATTTTCGTCCTCCCTAGGCTTATTCTTGTCCAATTAGGGTTTTTAACCAATCTTGTGCATCCAATAAGTTCATTTGTGTCATTGGATGAACATTTAGGTCATTTTCGTCCTCCCTAGGCTTATTCTTGTCCAATTAGGGTTTTTAACCAACCTTGTGCATCCAATAAGTTCATTTGTGTCATTGGTGGAACATTTAGGTCATTTACGTCCTCCCTAGTCTTATTCTTGTCCAATTAGGGTTTTTATGCAATCTTGTGCATCCAATAGGTGTGTTTGTGTCATTGGAGGAACATTTAGGTCATTTTCGTCCTCCCTAATCTTATTCTTGTCGAATTAGGGTTTTTATACAATCTTGTGCATCCAATAGGTGTGTTTGTGTCATTGGACGAACATTTAGGTCATTTTCGTCCTCCCTAGGCTTATTCTTGTCAAATTAGGGTTTTTAACCAATCTTGTGCATCCAATAAGTTCATTTGTGTCATTGGATGAACATTTAGTGTTGGTACCAGTAACCTCTGTTAAATGAAAATTATGCGGAAGATTACCTATTTTTAGAGATATGCGCAGCAGTTTAACAAATCGTACATTTATTAAACAAAGCATCAGAATAAGGTCCCAAAACTACAATACAAATGAATGCACAAAGTATATGGATCAAAGAATATATTGAGAGATGCACCAGTTACGTTTATTGTTCAAGATATTGATTCACTTACAATCATGCTGGAAACAGTCTTTCATGTAGTATCAAAGTATGCAGAAAAATATTCAAGCATTCAATCAATATCAGACAAATACACACTGCAGAAATTAAAAAGAGATAAGGGTAAGAAAGATTGTACGCAGTGATTTATACTGGTTCAGCCGTTGTTGAACGACCTACATCCAGTCCCAAGATCAAATCCAATCTTGGCCTTTCCAATAGAATATCTCAGAATCCGTTTACAGATGTTCTAGCTCCTCGCCTATCAATCTAAAACGATTCTTCTTATTCTATTCTTATCTCCCTGAATCCCAGAGTTTATCTCCCATAAACTCTTCCAAGATTACAGTCAAGTTTCTTCTTGATGAGACCTCTCAATCACAGAAGATAACTACCAGTTAAGACTGGATTTCTCAATGTTATTTGTTTTAAGAATTTGTTTACAGATGTATCTAATCAGAAATTACATAGAAATTTCTTCAACAGTTTTCTTCTCTAAAGTTGTTTCTCCAGCAATCTTTCTCAGTTCTTGTCGATCATGAAAGATGAATCTTCATAACTGAAAAAGTAATGTTCAATGTTATTTCACAGTGAGAAACAAAGATGTCAGAAAGTTATGTGTATGTTGTTGTGTATATTTTTTTGTGTGTTTTGAGAAGATACTGAAAAACAGTTTATATAGTTTCAGGAAAAACAACATATGAATCGATTTATCCAATCGATTCATTAAAGTCGTAATGCTGGTCAATCGATTTCCTCAATCGATTTCGCGAGTCTTGTTTTTCTTGAATCTTGAAACTGTACATACTAATCGATTTGCTCAATCGATTATTTTAAGTAGTTCTTCAAACTTTGATGACAGTATATGATTAAATCGATTTGCAGAATCGACTTGATGTGTTTTGTTCAAACAACGAGATCAAAACCATCGATGTGCTTAATCGATTTTACCATTCAGTCATCTCTGTTTATAAAACTTTTATGTCAATCGATTGTGCCAATCGATTGTGGATCTTAAGTCTGAAGTACTTTTCATCAGTTGGGTTATTCAATCGATTTACCAAGTCGATTGATACCAACTTTTATTACACAGATGTATATAAACAGATTGTAGTAATCGATTGTGTATGTTCCAGACCTGAGTTATTTTGAAACTTGTTTTAGTGAATCGATTGGCCTAATCGATTTAGTAAACAGGTTTGGCTCTGGGACATTAACAATCGATTGTTTCAATCGATGTAGACAAAACAAAATTAAAGAAGTGATTATTCCAATCGATTTGCCAAATCGATTGCCTGCAAAACGTGCTACTGACTTGCACATTTTAAATTCAGTAATCATGTCAATCGATTTGTCCAATCGATTTAAACAATCAGTTTAGTCTTGGTGATTCACTCAATCGATGTGCCTAATCGATTTGTGGCAAACTGGCTCTCTGACTTGTACAATTTATTTTCCAATATGTGTACCAATCGATTTGGAGAATCGATTGATAGCCCTTTTGTTTTCTTTAAGGATGTACAAATCGATTGTGCTACTCGATTGGGTAACACCAAACTTTGTAAACTTATTCAACCCTGTTATGGAATCGATTGTGCTAATCGATGTGCTCATGGATCTTCAAGATTTTGTTGATTCCTTGAGTTCCAAGCAATTGTTTCGAGTATGTAGGATTGAATTTGTTGTTCCTGAAATTTTTCTCAGTTGACAATGTTAGATGTATTTCAAATTGGATGCTTGTCAATAACATCAAAAACGAACATATGTCTAACATCTTGTGCATCCAATAAGTTCATTTGTGTCATTGGATGAACATTTTGGTCATTTTCGTCCTCCTTAGGCTTATTCTTGTCCAATTAGGGTTTTTAACCAATCTTGTGCATCCAATAAGTTCATTTGTGTCATTGGATGAACATTTAGGTCATTTTCGTCCTCCCTAGGCTTATTCTTGTCCAATTAGGGTTTTTAACCAATCTTGTGCATCCAATAAGTTCATTTGTGTCATTGGATGAACATTTAGGTCATTTTCGTCCTCCCTAGGCTTATTCTTGTCCAATTAGGGTTTTCAACCAATCTTGTGCATCCAATAAGATCATTTGTGTCATTGGATGAACATTTAGGTCATTTTCGTCCTCCCTAGGCTTACTCTTGTCCATTTTGGATTTTTAACCAATCTTGTGCATCCAATAACTTCATTTGTGTCATTGGATGAACATTTAGGTCATTTTCGTCCTCCTTAGTCTTATTCTTGTCCAATTAGGGTTTTTATGCAATCTTGTGCATCCAATAGGCGTGTTTGTGTCATTGGAGGAACATTTAGGTCATTTTCGTCCTCCCTAGGCTTGTTCTTGTCCAATTAGGGTTTTTAACCAACCTTGTGCATCCAATAAGTTCATTTGTGTCATTGGTTGAACATTTAGGTCATTTTCGTCCTCCCTAGGCTTATTCTTGTCCAATTAGGGTTTTTAACCAACCTTGGGCATCCAATAAGTTCATTTGTGTCATTGGTGGAACATTTAGGTCATTTACGTCCCCCCCTAGTCTTATTCTTGTTCAATTAGGGATTTTATGCAATCTTGTGCATCCAATAGGTGTGTTTGTGTCATTGGACGAACATTTAGGTCCTTTTCGTCCTCCCTAGGCTTATTTTTGTCCAATTATGGTTTTTAACCAATCTTGTGCATCCAATAAGTTCATTTGTGTCATTGGATGAACATTTAGGTCATTTTCGTCCTCCCTAGGCTTATTCTTGTCCAATTAGGGTTTTTAACCAATCTTGTGCATCCAATAAGTTCATTTGTGTCATTGGATGAACATTTAGGTCATTTTCGTCCTCCCTAGGCTTATTCTTGTCCAATTAGGGTTTTTAACCAATCTTGTGCATCCAATAAGTTCATTTGTGTCATTGGATGAACATTTAGGTCATTTTCGTCCTCCCTAGGCTTATTCTTGTCCAATTAGGGTTTTTATGCAATCTTGTGCATCCAATAGGTGTGTTTGTGTCATTGGACGAACATTTAGGTCATTTTCGTCCTCCCTAGGCTTATTCTTGTCCAATTAGGGTTTTTAACAATCTTGTGCGTCCAATAAGTTCATTTGTGTCATTGGAGGAACATTTAGGTCATTTTCGTCCTCCCTAGTCTTATTCTTGTCCAATTAGGGTTTTTATGCAATCTTGTGCATCCAATAGGTGTGTTTGTGTCATTGGACGAATATTTAGGTCATTTTCGTCCTCCCTAGGCTTATTCTTGTCCAATTAGGGTTTTAAGCAATCTTGTGCGTCCAATATGTGTGTTTGTGTAATTGGATGAACATTTAGGTAATTTTCGTCCTCCCTATGCTTATTCTTGTCCAATTAGGGTTTTTTAACCAATCTTGTGCATACAATAAGTTCATTTGTGTCATTGGATGAACATTTAGGTCATTTTCGTCCTCCCTAG
>JBBPBR010000318.1:0-15431 GCA_037974775.1 Cicer pinnatifidum
CCAATGACACAAATGAACTTATTGGATGCACAAGATTGGTTAAAAACCCTAATTGGACAAGAATAAGCCTAGGGAGGAAAAACATGACCTAAATGTTCATCCAATGACACAAATGAACTTATTGGATGCACAAGATTGGTTAAAAACCCTAATTGGACAAGAATAAGCCTAGCGATGACGAAAATGACCTAAATGTTCCTCCAATGACACAAACACACCTATTGGATGCACAAGATTGCATAAAAACCCTAATTGGACAAGAATAAGACTAGGGAGGACGAAAATGACCTAAATGTTCATCCAATGACACAAACACACATATTGGATGCACAAGATTGCTTAAAACCCTAATTGGACAAGAATAAGACTAGGGAGGACGAAAATGACCTAAATGTTCAACCAATGACACAAAAGAACTTATTGGATGCACAAGGTTGGTTAAAAACCCTAATTGGACAAGAATAAGACTAGGGAGGACGATAATGACCTAAATGTTCGTCCAATGACACAAACACACCTATTGGATGCACAAGATTGCATAAAAATCCTAATTGGACAAGACTAAGCCTAGGGAGGACGAAAATGACCAAAATGTTCATCCAATGACACAAATGAACTTATTGGATGCACAAGATTGGTTAAAAACCCTAATTGGACAAGAATAAGCCTAGGGAGGACGAAAATGACCTAAATGTTCATCCAATGACACAAATGAACTTATTGGATGCACAAGATTGGTTAAAAACCCTAATTGGACAAGAATAAGCCTAGGGAGGACGAAAATGACCTAAATGTTCATCCAATGACACAAATGAACTTATTAGATGCACAAGATTGATTAAAAACCCTAATTGGACAAGAATAAGCCTAGGGAGGACGAAAATGACCTAAATGTTCCTCCAATTACACAAACACACCTATTGGATGCAAAAGATTGCATAAAAACACTAATTGGACAAGAATAAGATTAAGGAGGACGAAAATGACCTTAATGTTCCTCCAATGACACAAACACACCCATTGGATGCACAAGATTGCATAAAAACCCTAATTGGAGAAGAATAAGACTAGGGAGGACGAAAATGACCTAAATGTTCATCCAATGACCCAAATGAACATATTGGATGCACAAGATTGATTAAAAACCCTAAGAATAAGCATAGGGAGGACGAAAATTACCTAAATGTTCATCCAATGACACAAACACACATATTGGATGCACAAGATTGCTTAAAACCCTAATTGGACAAGAATAAGACTAGATAGGACGAAAATGACCTAAATGTTAATCCAATGACACAAATGAACTTATTGGAAGCACAAGATTGGTTAAAAACCCTAATTGGACAAGAATAAGCCTAGGGAGGACGAAAATGACCTAAATGTTTGTCCAATGACACAAACAGACCTATTGGATGCACAAGATTGCATAAAATCCCTAATTGGACAAGAATAAGACTAGGGAGGACGAAAATGACCTAAATGTTCCTCCAATGACACAAACACACCTATTGGATGCACAAGATTGCATAAAAACCCTAATTGGACAAGAATAAGACTAGGGAGGACGAAAATGACCTAAATGTTCATCCAATGACACAATTGAACTTATTGGATGCACAAGATTGGTTAAAAACCCTAATTGGACAAGAATAAGCATATGGAGGACGAAAATGACCAAAATGTTCATCCAATGACACAAATGAACTTATTGGATGCACAAGATTGGTTAAAAACCCTAATTGGACAAGAATAAGCCTAGGGCGGAAAAAAATGACCTAAATGTTCATCCAATGACACAAATGAACTTATTGGATGCACAAGATTGTTAAAAACCCTAATTGGACAAGAATAAGCCTAGGGAGGATGAAAGTGACCTAAATGTTCGTCCAATGACACAAACACACTTATTAGTTGCACAAGATTGCATAAAAACCCTAATTGGACAAGAATAAGACTAGGAAGGACGAAAATGACCTAAATGTTGGTCCAATGACACAAACACACCTATTGGATGCACAAGATTGCATAAAAACCCTAATTGGACAAGAATAAGACTAGGGAGGACGTAAATGACCTAAATGATCCTCCAATGACACAAATGAACTTATTGGATGCACAAGGTTGGTTAAAAACCCTAATTGGACAAGAATAAGCCAAGGGAGGACGAAAATGACCTAAATGTTCAACCAATGACACAAATGAACTTATTGGATGCACAAGGTTGGTTAAAAACCCTAATTGGACAAGAATAAGCCTAGGGAGGACGAAAATGACCTAAATGTTCAACCAATGACACAAATGAACATATTGGAGGCACAAGGTTGGTTAAAAACCCTAATTGGACAAGAATAAGCCTAGGGAGGACGAAAATGACCTAAATGTTCATCCAATGACACAAATGAACTTATTGGATGCACAAGATTGGTTAAAAACCCTAATTGGACAAGAATAAGCCTAGGGAGGACGAAAATGACCTAAATGTTCATCCAATGACACAAATGAACTTATTGGATGCACAAGATTGGTTAAAAACCCTAATTGGACAAGAATAAGCCTAGGGAGGACGAAAATGACCTAAATGTGCCTCCTATGACACAAATGAACTTATTGGATGCACAAGATTGGTTAAAAACCCTAATTGGACAAGAATAAGCCTAGGGAGGACGAAAATGACCTAAATGTTCGTCCAGTGACACAAACACACCTATTGGATGCACAAGATTGCATAAAATCCCTAATTGGACAAGAATAAGACTAGGGAGGATGAAAATGACCTAAATGTTCCTCCAATGACACAAACACACCTATTGGATGCACAAGATTGCATAAAAACCCTAATTGGACAAGAATAAGACTAGGGAGGACGAAAATGACCTAAATGTTCATCCAATGACACAAATGAACTTATTGGATGCACAAGATTGGCTAAAAACCCTAATTGAACAAGAATAAGCCTAGGGAGGACGAAAATGACCTAAATGTTCATCCAATGACACAAATGAACTTATTGGATGCACAAGATTGGTTAAAAACCCTAATTGGACAAGAATAAGCCTAGGGAGGTCGAAAATGACCTAAATGTTCATCCAATGACACAAACACACCTATTTGATACACAAGATTGGTTAAAAACCCTAATTGGACAAGAATAAGCCTAGGGAGGACGAAAATGACCTAAATGTTCATCCAATGACACAAATGAACTTATTGGATGCACAAGATTGGTTAAAAACCCTAATTGGACAAGAATAAGCCTAGGGAGGACGAAAATGACCTAAATGTTCATCCAATGACACAACTGAACTTATTGGACGCACAAGATTGGTTAAAAACCCTAATTGGACAAGAATAAGCCTAGGGAGGACGAAAATGACCTAAATGTTCATCCAATGACACAAATGAACTTATTGGATGCACAAGATTGGTTAAAAACCCTAATTGGACAAGAATAAGCCTAGGGAGGACGAAAATGACCTAAATGTTCAACTAATGACACAAATGAACTTATTGGATGCACAAGATTGGTTAAAAACCCTAATTGGACAAGAATAAGCCTAGGGAGGACGAAAATAACCTAAATGTTCATCCAATGACACAAACACACCTATTGGATGCACAAGATTGCATAAAAACCCTAATTGGACAAGAATAAGCCTAGGGAGGACGAAAATAACCTAAATGTTCGTCCAATGACACAAACACACCTATTGTATGCACAAGATTGCATAAAAACCCTAATTGGACAAGAATAAGACTAGGGAGGACGAAAATGACCTAAATGTTCATCCAATGACACAAATGAACTTATTGGATGCACAAGATTGGTTAAAAACCCTAATTGGACAAGAATAAGCCTAGGGAGGACGAAGATGACCTAAATGTTCCTCCAATGAGACAAACACACCTATTGGATGCACAAGATTGTATAAAAACCCTAATTCAACAAGAATAAGACTAGGAAGGACGAAAATGACCTAAATGTTCCTCCAATGACACAAACACACCTATTGGATGCACAAGATTGCATAAAAACTCTAATTGGACAAGAATAAGACTAGGGAGGACGAAAATGACCTAAATGTTCCTCCAATGACACAAACACACCTATTGGATGCACAAGATTGCATAAAAACCCTAATTGGACAAGAATAAGACTAGGGAGGACGAAAATGACCTAAATGTTCATCCAATGACACAAATGAACTTATTGTATGCACAAGATTGGCTAAAAACCCTAATTGGACAAGAATAAGCATAGGGTGGTCGAAAATGACCTAAATGTTCGTCCAATGACACAAACACACCTATTGGATGCACAGGATTGCTTGAAACCCTAATTGGACAAGAATAGGCCTAGGGAGAACGTAAATGACCTAAATGTTCATCCAATGACACAAATGAACTTATTGGATGCACAAGATTGGTTAAAAACCCTAATTGGACAAGAATAAGCATAGGGAGGACGAAAATGACCTAAATGTTCATCCAATGACACAAACACACATATTGGATGCACAAGATTGCTTAAAACCCTAATTGGACAAGAATAAGACTAGGGATGACGAAAATGACCTAAATGTTCATCCAATGACACAAATGAACTTATTGGATGCACAAGATTGGTTAAAAACCCTAATTGGACAAGAATAAGCCTAGGGAGGACGAAAATGACCTAAATGTTCGTCCAATGATACAAACACACCTATTGGATGCACAAGATTGGATAAAAACCCTAATTGGACATGAATAAGACTAGGGAGGACGAAAATGACCTAAATGTTCCTCCAATGACACAAACACACCTATTGGATGCACAAGATTGCATAAAAACCCTAATTGGACAAGAATAAGACTAGGGAGGACGAAAATGACCTAAATGTTCATCCAATGACACAAATGAACTTATTGGATGCACAGGATTGGTTAAAAACCCTAATTGGACAAGAATAAGCATAGGGAGGACGAAAATGACCTAAATGTTCTTCCAATGACAAAAACACACATATTTGATGCACAAGATTGCTTAAAACCCTAATTGGACAAGAATAAGACTAGGGATGACGAAAATGACCTAAATGTTCATCCAATGACACAAATGAACTTATTGGATGCACAAGATTGGTTAAAAACCCTAATTGGACAAGAATAAGCCTAGGGAGGACGAAAATGACCTAAATTTTCATCCAATGACACAAATGAACTTATTGGATGCACAAGATTGATTAAAAACCCTAATTGGACAAGAATAAGCATAGGGAGGACGAAAATTACCTAAATGTTCATCCAATGACACAAACAAACATATTGGATGCACAAGATTGCTTAAAACCCTAATTGGACAAGAATAAGACTAGGGAGGACGAAAATGACCTAAATGTTCATCCAATGACACAAATGAACTTATTGGAAGCACAAGATTGGTTAAAAACCTTAAATCGACAAGAATAAGCCTAGGGAGGACGAAAATGACCTAAATGTTTGTCCAATGACACAAACACACCTATTGGATGCACAAGATTGCATAAAAACCCTAATTGGACAAGAATAAGCCTAGGGAGGACGAAAATGACCTAAATGTTCGTCCAATGACACAAACACACCTATTGGATGCACAAGATTGCATAAAAACCCTAATTGGACAAGAATAAGACTAGGGAGGACGTAAATGACCTAAATGTTCCACCAATGACACAATGAACTTATTGGATGCACAAGGTTGGTTAAAAACCCTAATTGGACAAGAATAAGCCTAGGGAGGAAGAAAATGACCTAAATGTTCGTCCAATGACACAAACACACCTATTGGATGCACAAGATTGCATAAAAACCCTAATTGGACAAGAATAAGCCTAGGGAGGACGAAAATGACCTAAATGTTCGTCCAATGACACAAACACAACTATTGGATGCACAAGATTGCATAAAAACCCTAATTGGACAAGAATAAGCCCAGGGAGGACGAAAATGATCTAAATGTTCATCCAATGATACAAATGAACTTATTGGATGCACAAGATTGGTTAAAAACCCTAATTGGACAAGAATAAGCCTAGGGAGGACGAAAATGACCTAAATGTTCGTCCAATGACACAAACACACCAATTGGATGCACAAGATTGCATAAAAAACCCTAATTGGACAAGAATAAGCCTAGGGAAGACGAAAATGACCTAAATGTTCGTCCAATGACACAAACACACCTATTGGATGCACAAGATTGCATAAAAACCCTAATTGGACAAGAATAAGCCTAGGGAGGACGAAAATGACCTAAATGTTCATCCAATGACACAAATGAACTTATTGGATGCACAAGATTGGTTAAAAACCCTAATTGGACAAGAATAAGCCTAGGGAGGACGAAAATGACCTAAATGTTAAATCAATGACACATATGAACTTATTGGACGCACAAGGTTGGTTAAAAACCCTAATTGGACAAGAATAAGCCTAGGGAGGACGAAAATGACCTAAATGTTCGTCCAATGACACAAACACACCTATTGGATGCACAAGATTGCATAAAAACCCTAATTGGACAAGAATAAGCCTAGTGAGGACGAAAATGACCGAAATGTTCATCCAATGACACAAATGAACTTATTGGATGCACAAGATTGGTTAAAAACCCTAATTGTAAAAGAATAAGCCAAGGGAAGACGAAAATGACCTAAATGTTCATCCAATGACACAAATGAACTTATTGGATGCACAAGATTGGTTAAAAACCCTAATTGGACAAGAAAAAGCCTAGGGAGGACGAAAATGACCTAAATGTTCATCCAATGACACAAATGAACTTATTGGATGCACAAGATTGGTTAAAAACCCTAATTGGACAAGAATAAGCCTAGGGAGGACGAAAATGACCTAAATGTTCGTCCAATGACACAAACACACCTATTGGATGCACTAGATTGCATAAAAATCCTAATTGGACAAGAATAAGACTAGGGAGGACGAAAATGACCTAAATGTTCGTCCAATGACACAAACACACCTATTGGATGCACAAGATTGCATAAAAACCCTAATTGGACAAGAAAAAGACTAGGGAGGACGAAAATGACCTAAATGTTCCTACAATGACACAAACACACCTATTGGGTGCACAAGATTGCATAAAAACCCTAATTGGACAAGAATAAGACTAGGGAGGACGAAAATGACCTAAATGTTCATCCAATGACACAAACACACATATTGGATGCACAAGATTGCTTAAAACCCTAATTGGACAAGAATAAGACTAGGGAGGACGGAAATGACCTATATGTTCAACCAATGACACAAATGAACTTATTGGATGCACAAGGTTATTTAAAAACCCTAATTGGACAAGAATAAGCCTAGGGAGGACGAAAATGACCTAAATGTTCGTCCAATGACACAAACACACCTGTTAGATGCACAAGATTGCATAAAATCCCTAAATGGACAAGAATAAGACTAGGGAGGACGAAAATGACCTAAATGTTCCTCCAATGACACAAACACACCTATTGGATGCACAAGATTGCATAAAAACCCTAATTGGACAAGAATAAGACTAGGGAGGACGAAAATGACCTAAATGTTCATCCAATGACACAAATGAACTTATTGGATGCACAAGATTGGTTAAAAACCCTAATTGGGCAAGAATAAGCCTAGGGAGTACGAAAATGACCTAAATGTTCATCCAATGACACAAACACACCTATTGGATGCACAAGATTGCACAAAAACCCTAATTGGACAAGAATAAGCCTAGGGAGGACGAAAATGACCTAAATGTTCCTCCAATGACACAAACACACCTATTGGATGCACAAGATTGCATAAAATCCCTAATTGGACAAGAATAAGACTAGGGAGGACGAAAATGACCTAAATGTTCCTCCAATGACACAAACACACCTATTGGATGCACAAGATTGCATAAAAACCCTAATTGGACAAGAATAAGAATAGGGAGGACGAAAATGACCTAAATGTTCATCCAATGACACAAACCCACATATTGGATGCACAAGATTGCTTAAAACCCTAATTGGACAAGAATAAGACTAGGGAGGACGAAAATGACCTAAATGTTCTTCCAATGACACAAATGAACTTATTGGATGCACAAGATTGGATAAAAACCCTAATTGGACAAGAATAAGCCTAGGGAGGACGAAAATGACCTAAATGTTCGTCCAATGACACAAACACACCTATTGGATGCACAAGATTGCATAAAAACCCTAATTGGACAAGAATAAGACTAGGGAGGGCGAAAATGACGTAAATGTTCCTCCAATGACACAAATGAACTTATTGGATGCACAAGGTTGGTTAAAAACCCTAATTGGACAAGAATAAGCCTAGGGAGGACGAAAATGACCTAAATGTTCATCCAATGACACAAATGAACTTATTGGATGCACAAGATTGGTTAAAAACCCTAATTGGACAAGAATAAGCCTAGGGAGGACGAAAATGACCTAAATGTTCCTCCAATTACACAAACACACCTATTGGATGCACAAGATTGCATAAAAACCCTAATTGGACAAGAATAAGATTAAGGTGGACGAAAATGACCTTAATGTTCCTCCAATGACACAAACACACCTATTGGATGCACAAGATTGCATAAAAACCCTAATTGGAGAAGAATAAGACTAGGGAGGACGAAAATGACCTAAATGTTCAAACAATGACACAAATGAACTTATTGGATGCACAAGATTGATTAAAAACCCTAATTGGACAAGAATAAGCATAGGGAGGACGAAAATTACCTAAATGTTCATCCAATGACACAAACACACATATTGGATGCACAAGATTGCTTAAAACCCTAATTGGACAAGAATAAGACTAGGGAGGACGAAAATGACCTAAATGTTCATCCAATGACACAAATGAACTTATTGGAAGCACAAGATTGGTGAAAAAACCTAATTGGACAAGAATAAGCCTAGGGAGGACGAAAATGACCTAAATGTTTGTCCAATGACACAAACACACCTATTGGATGCACAAGATTGCATAAAATCCCTAATTGGACAAGAATAAGACTAGGGAGGACGAAAATGACCTAAATGTTCCTCCAATGACACAAACACACCTATTGGATGCACAAGATTGCATAAAAACCCTAATTGGACAAGAATAAGACTAGGGAGGACGAAAATGACCTAAATGTTCATCTAATGACACAAACACACATATTGGATGCACAAGATTGCTTAAAACCCTAATTGGACAAGAATAAGACTAGGGAGGACGGAAATGACCTAAATGTTCGTCCAATGATACAAACACACCTATTGGATGCACAAGATTGCATAAATACCCTAATTGGACAAGAATAAGCCTAGGGAGGACGAAAATGACCAAAATGTTCATCCAATTACACAAATGAACTTATTGGATGCACAATATTGGTTAAAAACCCTAATTGGACAAGAATAAGCCTAGGGAGGACGAAAATGACCAAAATGTTCATCCAATGACACAAATGAACTTATTGGATGCACAAGATTGGATAAAAACCCTAATTGGACAAGAATAAGCCTATGGAGGACGAAAATGACCTAAATGTTCATCCAATGAAACAAATGAACTTATTGGATGCACAAGATTGGTTAAAAACCCTAATTGGACAAGAATAAGCCTAGGGAGGACGAAAATGACCAAAATGTTCATCCAATGACACAAATGAACTTATTGGATGCACAAGATTGGATAAAAACCCTAATTGGACAAGAATAAGCCTATGGAGGACGAAAATGACCTAAATGTTCATCCAATGACACAAATAAACTTATTGGATGCACAAGGTTGGTTAAAAACCCTAATTGGACAAGAATAAGCCTAGGGAGGACGAAAATGACCTAAATGTTCGTCCAATGACACAAACACACCTATTGGATGCACAAGATTGCATAAAAACCCTAATTGGACAAGAATAAGCCTAGGGAGGACGAAAATGACCTAAATGTTCGTCCAATGATACAAACACACCTATTGGATGCACAAGATTGCATAAATACCCTAATTGGACAAGAATAAGCCTAGGGAGGACGAAAATGACCAAAATGTTCATCCAATGACACAAATGAAGTTATTGGATGCACAATATTGGTTAAAAACCCTAATTGGACAAGAATAAGCCTAAGGAGGACGAAAATGACCAAAATGTTCATCCAATGACACAAATGAACTTATTGGATGCACAAGATTGGTTAAAAACCCTAATTGGACAAGAATAAGCCTATGGAGGACGAAAATGACCTAAATGTTCATCCAATGACACAAATGAACTTATTGGATCCACAAGATTGGTTAAAAACCCTAATTGGACAAGAATAAGCCTATGGAGGACGAAAATGACCTAAATGTTCGTCCAATGACACAAACACACCTATTGGATGCACAAGATTGCATAAAATCCCTTATTGGACAAGAATAAGACTAGGGAGGACGAAAATGACCTAAATGTTCCTCCAATGACACAAACACACCTATTGGATGCACAAGATTGCATAAAAACCCTAATTGGACAAGAATAAGCCTAGGGAGGACGAAAATGACCTAAATGTTCGTCCATTGACACAAACACACCTATTGGATGCACAAGATTGCATAAAAACCCTAATTGGACAAGAATAAGACTAGGGAGGACGAAAATGACCTAAATGTTCAACCAATGACTCAAATGAACTTATTGGATGCACAAGATTGGTTAAAAACCCTAATTGGACAAGAATAAGCCTAGGGAGGACGAAAATGACCTAAATGTTCGTCCAATGACACAAACACACCAATTGGATGCACTAGATTGCATAAAAACCCTAATTGGACAAGAATAAGACTAGGGAGGAGGTAAATGACCTAAATGTTCCACCAATGACACAAATGAACTTATTGGATGCACAAGGTTGGTTAAAAACCCTAATTGGACATGAACAAGCCTGAGAGGACGAAAATGGCCTAAATGTTCAACCAATGACACAAATGAACATATTGGATGCACAAGGTTGGTTAAAAACACTAATTGGACAAGAATAAGCCTAGGGAGGACGAAAATGACCTAAATGTTCGTCCAATGACACAAACACACCTATTGGATTCACTAGATTGCATAAAAACCCTAATTGGACAAGAATAAGACTAGGGAGGACGTAAATGACCTAAATGTTCCACCAATGACACAAATGAACTTATTGGATGCACAAGGTTGGTTAAAAACCCTAAATGGACAAGAATAAGCCTAGGGAGGACGAAAATGACCTAAATTTTCAACCAATGATACAAATGAACATATTGGATGCACAAGGTTGGTTAAAAACCCTAATTGGACAAGAATAAGCCTAGGGAGGACGAAAATGACATAAATGTTCGTCCAATGACACAAACACACCTATTGGATGCACAAGATTGCATAAAAACCCTAATTGGACAAGAAGAATAAGCCTAGGGAGGACGAAATTGACCTAAATGTTCATCCAATGACACAAATGAACTTATTGGATGCACAAGATTGGTTAAAAACCATAATTGGACAAGAATAAGCCTAGGGAGGACGAAAATGACCTAAATGTTCATCCAATGACACAAATGAACTTATTGGATGAACAAGATTGGTCAAAAACCCTAATTGGACAAGAATAAGCCTAGGGAGGACGAAGATGACCTAAATGTTCATCCAATGACACAAATGAACTTATTGGATGCACAAGATTGGTTAAAAACCCTAATTGGACAAGAATAAGCCTAGGGAGGACGAAAATGACCTAAATGTTCATCCAATGACACAAATGAACTTATTGGATGCACAAGATTGGTTAAAAACCCTAATTGGACAAGAATAAGCCTAGGGAGGACGAAAATGACCTAAATGTTCATCCAATGACACAAATGAACTTATTGGATGCACAAGATTGGTTAAAAACCCTAATTGGACACGAATAAGCCTAGGGAGGACGAAAATGACCCAAATGTTCGTCCAATGACACAAACACACCTATTGGATGCACAAGATTGCATAAAAACCCTAATTGGACAAGAATAAGACTAGGGAGGACGAAAATGACCTAAATGTTCCTCCAATGACACAAACACACCTATTGGATGCACAAGATTGCATAAAAACCCTAATTGGACAAGAATAAGACTAGGGAGGACGAAAATGACCTAAATGTTCATCCAATGACACAAATGAACTTATTGGATGCACAAGATTGGTTAAAAACCCTAATTGGACAAGAATAAGCCTAGGGAGGACGAAAATGACCTAAATGTTCATCCAATGACACAAATGAACTTATTGGATGCACAAGATTGGTTGAAAACCCTAATTGGACAAGAATAAGCATTGGGAGGACGAAAATGACCAAAATGTTCATCCAATTGTTAGACATATGTTCGTTTTTGATGTTATTGACAAGCATCCAATTTGAAATACATCTAACACTGTCAACAGAGAAAAATTTCAGGAACAACAAATTCAATCCTACATACTCGAGACAATTGCTTGGAACTCAAGGAATCAACAAAATCTTGATGATCCATGAGCACATCGATTAGTACAATCGATTCTATAACAGGGTTGAATAAGTTTATAAAGTTTGGTGTTACCCAATCGATTAGCACAATCGATTTGTACATCCTTGAAGAAATCAAACGGGCTATCAATCGATTCTCCAAATCGATTGGTACACATATTGGAAAATAAATTGTACAAGTCAGAGAGCCAGTTTGCCACAAATCGATTAGGCACATCGATTGAGTAAATCACTAAGACTGAACTGATTGTTTACATCGATTAGACAAATCGATTGACATTCTTACTGAAATTAAAATGTGCAAGTCAGTAGCACGTTTTGCAGGCAATCGATTTGGCAAATCGATTGAAATAATCACATCTTTAATTTTGTTTTGTCTACATCGATTGAAACAATCGATTGTTAATGTCCCAAAGCCAAACCTGTTTACTAAATCGATTAGGCCAATCGATTCACTAAAACAAGTTTCCAAATAACTTAGGTCTGGAACATACACAATCGATTACTACAATCTGTTTATATACATCTGTGTTATAAATGTTGGTATCAATCGACTTGGTAAATCGATTGAATAACCCAACTGATGAAAAGTACTTCAGACTTAAAGACCACAATCGATTGGCACAATCGATTGACATAAAAGTTTTATAAACAGAGATGACTGAATGGTTAAATCGATTAAGCACATCGATGGTTTTGATCTCGTTGTTTGAACAAAACACATCAAGTCGATTCTGCAAATCGATTTAATTATATACTGTTATCAAAGTTTGAAGAACTACTTAAAATAATCGATTGAGTAAATCGATTAGAATGTACAGTTTCAAGATTCAAGAAAAACAAGACTCACGAAATCGATTGAGGAAATCGATTAACCAGCATTATGACTTTAATGAATCGATTGGGTAAATCGATGCATATGTTGTTTTTCCTGAAACTATATAAACTGTTTTTCATTCTCTTCTTCGAAGATATACAACAACGTACACATAACTTTCTGATATCTTTGTTTCTCACTGTGAAATAACTTTGAACATTACTTTTTCAGTCATGAAGATTCATCTTTCATGATCAACAAGAACTGAGAAAGATTGCTGAAGAAACAACTTTAGAGAAGAAGACTGCTGAAGAAATTTCTGTGTAATTTCTGTTTTAGATACATCTGTAAACAAATTCTTAAAACAAATAACATTGAGAAATCCAGTCTTAACTGGTGGTTATCTTCTGTGATTGAGAGGTCTCATCAAGAAGAAACTTGACTGTAATCTTGGAAGAGTTTATGGGAGATAAACTCTGGGATTCAGGGAGATAAGAATAGAATAGAAAGAATCGTTTTAGATTGATAGGCGAGGAGCTAGAACATCTGTAAACGGATTCTGAGATATTCTATTGGAAAGGCCAAGATTGGATTTGATCTTGGGACTGGACGTAGGTCGTTCAACAACGGCTGAACCAGTATAAATCACTGCGTACAATCTTTCTTACCCTTATCTCTTTTTAATTTCTGCATTGTGTATTTGTTTGATATTGATTGAGTACTTGAATATCTTTCTGCATATTTTGATATTACATGAAAGACTGTTTCCAGCATGATTGTAAGTGAATCAATATCTTGAATAATAAACGTAACTGGTGCATCTCTCAATATATTCTTTGATCCATATACTTTGTGCATTCATTTGTTTTGTAGTTTTGGGACCTTATTTGATGTTATGTTTAATAAATGTACGATTTGTTAAACTGCTGCGCATATCTCTAAAAATAGGTAATCTTCCGCATAATTTTCATTTAACAGAGGTTACTGGTACCAACACCAATGACACAAATGAACTTATTGGATGCACAAGATTGGTTAAAAACCGTAATTGGACAACAATAAGCCTAGGGAGGACGAAAATGACCTAAATGTTCATCCAATGACACAAATGAACTTATTGGATGCACAAGATTGGTTAAAAACCCTAATTGGACAAGAATAAGCCTAGGGAGGACGAAAATGACCTAAATGTTCGTCCAATGACACAAACACACCTATTGGATGCACAAGATTGCATAAAAACCCTAATTGGACAAGAATAAGACTAGGGAGGACGAAATTGACCTAAATGTTCCTCCAATGACACAAACACACCTATTGGATGCACAAGATTGCATAAAAACCCTAATTCGACAAGAATAAGACTAGGGAGGACTTAAATGACCTAAATGTTCCACCAATGACACAAATGAACTTATTGGATACACAAGGTTGGTTAAAAACCCTAATTGGACCAGAATAAGCCTAGGGAGGACGAAATTGACCTAAATGTTCAACCAATGACACAAATGAACTTATTGGATGCACAAGGTTGGTTAAAAACCCTAATTGGACAAGAATAAGCCTAGGGAGGACGAAAATGACCTAAATGTTCGTCCAATGACACAAACACACCTATTGGATGCACAAGATTGCATAAAAACCCTAATTGGACAAGAATAAGACTAGGGAGGACGAAAATGACCTAAATGTTCATCCAATGACACAAATGAACTTATTGGATGCACAAGATTGGTTAAAAACCCTAATGGGACAAGAACAAGCATAGGGAGGACGAAAATGACCTAAACGTTCATCCAATGACACAAACCCACATATTGGATGCACAAGATTGCTTAAAACCCTAATTGGACAAGAATAAGACTAGGGAGGACGAAAATGACCTAAATGTTCATCCAATGACACAAATGAACTTATTGGATGCACAAGATTGGTTAAAAACCCTAATTGGACAAGAATAAGCCTAGGGAGGACGAAAATGACCTAAATGTTCATCCAATGACACAAATGAACTTATTGGATGCACAAGATTGGTTAAAAACCCTAATTGGACAATAATATGCCTAGGGAGG
>JBBPBR010000318.1:15652-26526 GCA_037974775.1 Cicer pinnatifidum
CCCTAATTGGACAAGAATAAGCCTAGGGAGGACGAAAATGACCTAAATGTTCATCCAATGACACAAATGAACTTATTGGATGCACAAGATTGGTTAAAAACCCTAATTGGACAATAATATGCCTAGGGAGGGCGAAATGACCTAAATGTTCGTCCAATGACACAAACACACCTATTGGATGCACAAGATTACATTAAAACCCTAATTGGACAAGAATAAGACTAGGGAGGATGAAAATGACCTAAATGTTTATCCAATGACACAAACACACCTATTGGATGCACAAGATTGGTTAAAAACCCTAATTGGACAAGAATAATCCTAGGGAAGACGAAAATGACCTAAATGTTCATCCAATGACACAAATGAACTTATTGGATGCACAAGATTGGTTAAAAACCCTAATTGGACAAGAATAAGCATAGGGAGGACGAAAATGACCTAAATGTTCGTCCAATGACACAAACACACATATTGGATGCACATGATTGCTTAAAACCCTAATTGGACAAGAATAAGACTAGGGAGGACGAAAATGACCTAAATGTTCATCCAATGACACAAGTGAACTTATTGGATGCACAAGATTGGTTAAAAACCCTAATTGGACAAGAATAAGCCTAGGGAGGACGAAAATGACCTAAATGTTCATCCAATGACACAAATGAACTTATTGGAAGCACAAGATTGGTTAAAAACCCTAATTGGACAAGAATAAGCCTAGGGAGGGCGAAAATGACCTAAATGTTCGTCCAATGACACAAACACACCTATTGGATGCACAAGATTGCATAAAAACCCTAATTGGACAAGAATAAGACTAGGGAGGACGAAAATGACCTAAATGTTCATCCAATGACACAAATGAACTTATTGGATGCACAAGATTGGTTAAAAACCCTAATTGGACAAGAATAAGCCTAGGGAGGACGAAAATGACCTAAATGTTCATCCAATGACACAAATGAACTTATTGGATGCACAAGATGGGTTGAAAACCCTAATTGGACAAGAATAAGCCTAGGGAGGACGAAAATGACCTAAATGTTCATCCAATGACACAAATGAACTTATTGGATGCACAAGATTGGTTAAAAACCCTAATTGGACAAGAATAAGCCTAGGGAGGACGAAAATGACCTAAATGTTCATCCAATGACACAAACACACCTATTGGATGCTCAAGATTGCATAAAAACCCTAATTGGACAAGAATAAGCCTAGGGAGGACGAAAATGACCTAAATGTTCGTCCAATGACACAAACACACCTATTGGATGCACAAGATTGCATAAAAACCCTAATTGGACAAGAATAAGCCTAGGGAGGCCGAAAATGACCTAAATGTTCATCCAATGACACAAATGAACTTATTGGAAGCACAAGATTGGTTAAAAACCCTAATTGGACAAGAATAAGCCTAGGGAGGACGAAAATGACCTAAATGTTCGTCCAATGACACAAACACACCTATTGGATGCACAAGATTGCATAAAAACCCTAATTGGACAAGAATAAGCCTAGGGAGGACGAAAATGACCTAAATGTTCATCCAATGACAAAAATGAATTTATTGGATGCACAAGATTGGTTAAAAACCCTAATTGGACAAGAATAAGCCTAGGGAGGACGAAAATGACCTAAATGTTCGTCCAATGACACAAACACACCTATTGGATGCACAAGATTGCATAAAAACCCTAATTGGACAAGAATAAGCCTAGGGAGGACGAAAATGACCTAAATGTTCAACCAATGACACAAATGAACTTTATTGGATGCACAAGGTTGGTTAAAAACCCTAATTGGACAAGAATAAGCCTAGGGAGGACGAAAATGACCTAAATGTTCGTCCAATGACACAAACACACCTATTGGATGCACAAGATTGCATAAAAACCCTAAATGGACAAGAATAAGCCTAGGGAGGACGAAAATGACCTAAATGTTCATCCAATGACACAAATGAACTTATTGTATGCACAAGATTGGTTAAAAACCCTAATTGGACAAGAACATGCATAGGGAGGACGAAAATGACCTAAATGTTCATCTAGTGACACAAACAGACATATTGGATGCACAAGATTTAATAAAAACCCTAATTGGACAAGAATAAGCCCAGGGAGGACGAAAATGACCTAAATGTTCGTCCAATGACACAAACACACCTATTGGATGCACAAGATTGCATAAAAACCCTAATTGGACAAGAATAAGCCTAGGGAGGACGAAAATGACCTAAATGTTCATCCAATGACACAAATGAACTTATTGGATGCACAAGATTGGTTAAAAACCCTAATTGGACAAGAATAAGCCTAGGGAGGACGAAAATGACCAAAATGTTCATCCAATGACACAAATGAACTTATTGGATGCACAAGATTGTTTAAAAACCCTAATTGGACAAGAATAAGCCTAGGGAGGACGAAAATGACCTAAATGTTCATCCAATGACACAAATGAACTTATTGGATGCACAAGATTGGTTAAAAACCCTAATTGGACAAGAATAAGCATAGGGATGACGAAAATGACCAAAATGTTCATCCAATGACACAAACACACATATTGGATGCACAAGATTGCTTAAAACCCTAATTGGACAAGAATAAGACTAGGGATGACGAAAATGACCTAAATGTTCATCCAATGACACAAATGAACTTATTGGATGCACAAGATTGGTTAAAAACCCTAATTGGACAAGAATAAGCCTAGGGAGGACGAAAATGACCTAAATGTTCATCCAATGACACAAATGAACTTATTGGATGCACAAGATAGGTTAAAAACCCTAATTCGACAAGAATAAGCCTAGGGAGGACGTAAATGACCTAAATGTTCATCCAATGACACAAATGAACTTATTGGATGCACAAGATTGGTTAAAAACCCTAATTGGACAAGAATAAGAATAGGGAGGACGAAAATGACCTAAATGTTCATCCAATGACACAAACACACATATTGGATGCACAAGATTGCTTAAAACCCTAATTGGACAAGAATAAGACTAGGGATGACGAAAATGACCTAAATGTTCATCCAATGACACAAATGAACTTATTGGATGCACAAGGTTGGTTAAAAACACTAATTGGACAAGAATAAGCCTAGGGAGGACGAAAATGACCTAAATGTTCGTCCAATGACACAAACACACCTATTGGATGCACAAGATTGCATAAAAACCCTAATTGGACAAGAATAAGACTAGGGAGGACGTAAATGACCTAAATGTTCCACCAATGACACAAATGAACTTATTGGATGCACAAGGTTGGTTAAAAACCCTAATTGGACAAGAATAAGCCTAGGGAGGACGAAAATGACCTAAATGTTCAACCAATGACTCAAATGAACTTATTGGATGCACAAGGTTAGTTAAAAACCCTAATTGAACAAGAATAAGCCTAGGGAGGACGAAAATGACCTAAATGTTCATCCAATGACACAAATGAACTTATTGGATGCACAAGATTGGTTGAAAACCCTAATTGGACAAGAATAAGCCTAGGGATGACGAAAATGACCTAAATGTTCATCCAATGACACAAATGAACTTATTGGATACACAAGTTTGGTTGAAAACCCTAATTGGACAAGAATAAGCCTAGGGAGGACGTAAATGACCTAAATGTTCCACCAATGACACAAATGAACTTATTGGATGCACAGGATTAATTAAAAACCCTAATTGGACAAGAATAAGCCTAGGGAGGAAGAAAATGACCTAAATGTTCGTCCAATGACACAAACACACCTATTGGATGCACAAGATGGCATAAAAACCCTAATTGGACAAGAATAAGCCTAGGGAGGACGAAAATGACCTAAATGTTCATCAAATGACACAAATGAACTTATTGGATGCACAAGATTGGTTAAAAACCCTAATTGGACAAGAATAAGCGTAGGGAGGACGAAAATGACCTAAATGTTCATCCAATGACACAAATGAACTTATTGGATGCACAAGATTGGTTAAAAACCCTAATTGGACAAGAATAAGCCTAGGGAGGACGAAAATGACCTAAATGTTCATCCAATGACACAAATGAACTTATTGGATGCACAAGATTGGTTGAAAACCCTAATTGGACAAGAATAAGCCTAGGGAGGACGTAAATGACCTAAATGTTCCACCAATGACACAAATGAACTTATTGGATGCACAAGATTAATTTAAAACCCTAATTGGACAAGAATAAGCCTAGGGAGGACGAAAATGACCTAAATGTTCGTCCAATGACACAAACACACCTATTGGATGCACAAGATGGCATAAAAACCCTAATTGGACAAGAATAAGCCTAGGGAGGACGAAAATGACCTAAATGTTCATCCAATGACACAAATGAACTTATTGGATGCACAAGATTGGTTGAAAACCCTAATTGGACAAGAATAAGCCAAGGGAGGACGAAAATGACCTAAATGTTCATCCAATGACACAAATGAACTTATTGGATGCACAAGATTGGTTAAAAACCCTAATTGGACAAGAATAAGCCTAGGGAGGACGAAAATGACCTAAATGTTCGTCCAATGACACAAACACACCTATTGGATGCACAAGATTGCATAAAAACCCTAATTGGACAAGAAGAATACTAGGGAGGACGAAAATGACCTATATTTTCATCCAATGACACAAATGAACTTATTGGATGCACAAGATTGGTTAAAAACCCTAATTGGACAAGAATAAGCATAGGGATGACGAAAATGACCAAAATGTTCATCCAATGACACAAACACACATATTGGATGCACAAGATTGCTTAAAACCCTAATTGGACAAGAATAAGACTAGGGAGGACGAAAATGACCTAAATGATCATCCAATGACACAAATGAACTTATTGGATGCACAAGATTGGTTAAAAACCCTAATTGGACAAGAATAAGCCTAGGGAGGACAAAAATGACCTAAATGTTCGTCCAATGACACAAACACACCTATTGGATGCACAAGATTGCGTAAATCCCTACTTGGACAAGAATAAGACTAGGGAGGACGAAAATGACCTAAATGTTCCTCCAATGACACAAACACACCTATTGGATGCACAAGATTGCATAAAAACCCTAATTGGACAAGAATAAGACTAGGGAGGACGAGAATGACCTAAATGTTCGTCCAATGACACAAACACACCTATTGGATGCACAAGATTGCATAAAAACCCTAATTGGACAAGAATAAGCCTAGGGAGGACGAAAATGACCTAAATGATCATCCAATGATACAAACACACCTATTGGATGCACAAGATTGCATAAAAACCCTAATTGGACAAGAATCAGACTAGGGAGGACGAAAATGACCTAAATGTTCATCCAATGACACAAATGAACTTATTGAATGCACAAGATTGGTTAAAAACCCTAATCGGACAAGAATAAGCCTAGGGAGGACGAAAATGACCTAAATGTTCATCCAATGACACAAACAAACCTATTGGATGCACAAGATTGCATAAAAACCCTAATTGGACAAGAATAAGACTAGGGAGGACGAAAATGACCTAAATGTTCATCCAATGACACAAATGAACTTATTGGATGCATAAGATTGGTTAAAAACCCTAATTGGACAAGAATAAGCATAGGGAGGACGAAAATGACCTAAATGTTCATCCAATGACACAAATGAACTTATTGGATGCACAAGATTGGTTAAAAACCCTAATTGGACAAGAATAAGCATAGGGAGAACGAAAATGACCTAAACGTTCATCCAATGACACAAACCCACATATTGGATGCACAAGATTGCTTAAAACCCTAATTGGACAAGAATAAGACTAGGGAGGACGAAAATGACCTAAATGTTCATCCAATGACACAAATGAACTTATTGAATGCACAAGATTGGTTAAAAACCCTAATCGGACAAGAATAAGCCTAGGGAGGATGAAAATGACCTAAATGTTCTTCCAATGAAACAAACACACCTATTGGATGCACAAGATTGCATAAAAACCCTAATTGGACAAGAATAAGACTAGGGAGGACGAAAATGACCTAAATGTTCCTCCAATGACACAAACACACCTATTGGATGCACAAGATTGCATAAAAACCCTAATTCGACAAGAATAAGACTAGGGAGGACGAAAATGACCTAAATGTTCCTCCAATGACACAAACACACCTATTGGATGCACAAGATTGCATAAAAACCCTAATTGGACAAGAATAAGACTAGGGAGGACGAAAATGACCTAAATGTTCCACCAATGACACAAATGAACTTATTGGATACACAAGTTTGGTTAAAAACCCTAATTGGACAAGAATAAGCCTAGGGAGGACGAAAATGACCTAAATGTTCAACCAATGACACAAATGAACTTTATTGGATGCACAAGGTTGGTTAAGAACGCTAATTGGACAAGAATAAGCCTAGGGAGGACGAAAATGACCTAAATGTTCGTCCAATGACACAAACACACCTATTGGATGCAAAGGATTGCATAAAAACCCTAATTGGACAAGAATAAGCCTAGGGAGGACGAAAATGACCTAAATGTTCGTCCAATGACACAAACACACCTATTGGATGCACAAGATTGCATAAAAACCCTAATTGGATAAGAACAAGCCTAGGGAGGAAGAAAATGACCTAAATGTTCATCCAATGACACAAATGAACTTATTGGATGCACAAGATTGGTTAAAAACCCTAATTGGACAAGAATAAGCCTAGGGAGGACGTAAATGACCTAAATGTTCATCCAATGACACAAATGAACTTATTGGATGCACCAGATTGGTTAAAAACCCTAATTGGACAAGAATAAGCCTAGGGAGGACGAAAATGACCTAAATGTTCGTCCAATGACACAAACACACCTATTGGATGCACAAGATTGCATAAAAACCCTAATTGGACAAGAATAAGACTAGGGAGGACGAAAATGACCTAAATGTTCATCCAATGACACAAATGAACTTATTGGATGCACAAGATTGCATAAAAACCCTAATTGGACAAGAATAATCCTAGGGAGGACGAAAATGACCTAAATGTTCGTCCAATGACACAAATGAACTTATTGGATGCACAAGATTGGTTAAAAACCCTAATTGGACAAGAATAAGACTAGGGAGGACGAAAATGACCTAAATGTTCATCCAATGACACAAATGAACTTATTGGATGCACAAGATTAGTTAAAAACCCTAATTGGACAAGAATAAGCCTAGGGAGGACGAAAATCACCTAAATGTTCATCCAATGACACAAATGAACTTATTGGATGCGCAAGATTGTTTAAAAACCCTAATTGGACAAGAATAAGCCAAGGGAGGACGAAAATTACCTAAATGTTCGTCCAATGACACAAACAGACCTATTGGATGCACAAGATTGCATAAAAACCCTAATTGGACAAGAATAAGCCTAGGGAGGACGAAAATGACCTAAATGTTTGTCCAATGATACAAACACACCTATTGGATGCACAAGATTGCATAAAAACCCTAATTGGACAAGAATAAGACTAGGGAGGACGAAAATGACCTAAATGTTCCTCCAATGACACAAACACACCTATTGGATGCACAAGATTGCATAAAAACCCTAATTGGACAAGAATAAGACTAGGGAGGACGAAAATGACCTAAATGTTCATCCAATGACACAAATGAACTTATTGGATGCACAAGATTGGTTAAAAACCCTAATTGGACAAGAATATGCCTAGTGAGGACGAAAATGACCTAAATGTTCATCCAATGACACAAATGAACTTATTGGATGCACAAGATTGGTTAAAAACCCTAATTGGACAAGAATAAGCCTAGGGAGGACGAAAATGACCTAAATGTTCATCCAATGACACAAATGAACTTATTGGATGCACAAGATTGGTTAAAAGTCCTAATTGGACAAGAATAAGCCTAGGGAGGACGAAAATGACCTAAATGTTCATCCAATGACACAAATGAACTTATTGGATGCACAAGATTGGTTAAAAACCCTAATTGGACAAGAATAAGCCTAGGGAGGACGAAAATGACCTAAATGTTCGTCCAATGACACAAACACACCTATTGGATGCACAAGATTGCATAAAAACCCTAATTGGACAAGAATAAGACTAGGGGGATGAAAATGACCTAAATGTTCATCCAAGGACACAAATGAACTTATTGGATGCACAAGATTGGTTAAAAACCCTAATTGGACAAGAATAAGCATAGGGAGGACGAAAATGACCTAAACGTTCATCCAATGACACAAACCCACATATTGGATGCACAAGATTGCTTAAAACCCTAATTGGACAAGAATAAGACTAGGGAGGACGAAAATGACCTAAATGTTCATCCAATGACACAAATGAACTTATTGAATGCACAAGATTGGTTAAAAACCCTAATCGGACAAGAATAAGCCTAGGGAGGACGAAAATGACCTAAATGTTCGTCCAATGACACAAACACACCTATTGGATGCACAAGATTGCATAAAAACCCTATATGGACAAGAATAAGACTAGGGAGGACGAAAATGACCTAAATGTTCATCCAATGACACAAATGAACTTATTGGATGCACAAGATTGGTTAAAAACCCTAATTGGACAAGAATAAGCCTAGGGAGGACGAAAATGACCTAAATGTTCGTCCAATGACACAAACACACCTATTGGATGCACAAGAATGCATAAAATCCCTAATTGGACAAGAATAAGACTAGGGAGGACGAAAATGACCTAAATGTTCCTCCAATGACACAAACACACCTATTGGATGCACAAGATTGCATAAAAACCCTAATTGGACAAGAATAAGCCTAGGGAGGACGAAAATGACCTAAATGTTCATCCAATGACACAAATGAACTTATTCGATGCACAAGATTGGTTAAAAACCCTAATTGGACAAGAATAAGCCTAGGGAGGACGTAAATGACCTAAATGTTCGTCCAATGGCACAAATGAACTTATTGGATGCACAAGATTGGTTAAAAACCCTAATTGGACAAGAATAAGACTAGGGAGGACGAAAATGACCTAAATGTTCCTCCAATGACACAAACTCACCTATTGGATGCACAAGATTGCATAAAAACCCTAATTCGACAAGAATAAGACTAGGGAGGACGAAAATGACCTAAATGTTCATCCAATGACACAAATGAACTTATTGAATGCACAAGATTGGTTAAAAACCCTAATCGAACAAGAATAAGCCTAGGGAAGACGAAAATGACCTAAATGTTCTTCCAATGACATAAACACACCTATTGGATGCACAAGATTACATAAAAACCCTAATTGGACAAGAATAAGACTAGGGAGGACGAAAATGACCTAAATGTTCCTCCAATGACACAAACACACCTATTGGATGCACAAGATTGCATAAAAACCCTAATTGGACAAGAATAAGACTAGGGAGGACGAAAATGACCTAAATGTTCATCCAATGACACAAATGAACTTATTGAATGCACAAGATTGGTTAAAAACCCTAATCGGACAAGAATAAGCCTAGGGAGGACGAAAATGACCTAAATGTTCATCCAATGACACAAATGAACTTATTGAATGCACAAGATTGGTTAAAAACCCTAATCGGACAAGAATAAGCCTAGGGAGGATGAAAATGACCTAAATGTTCTTCCAATGACACAAACACACCTAATGGATGCACAAGATTGCATAAAACCTTAATTGGACAAGAATAAGACTAGGGAGGACGAAAATGACCTAAATGTTCCTCCAATGACACAAACACACCTATTGGATGCACAAGATTGCATAAAAACCCTAATTGGACAAGAATAAGACTAGGGAGGACGAAAATGACCTAAATGTTCATCCAATGACACAAATGAACTTATTGAATGCACAAGATTGGTTAAAAACCCTAATCGGACAAGAATAAGCCTAGGGAGGACGAAAATGACCTAAATGTTCATCCAATGACACAAACACACCTATTGGATGCACAAGATTTGTTAAAAACCCTAATTGGACAAGAATAAGGCTAGGTAGGACGAAAATGACCTAAATGTTCCTCCAATGACACAAACACACCTATTGGATGCACAAGATTGCATAAAAACCCTAATGCGACAAGAATAAGACTAGGGAGGACGAAAATGACCTAAATGTTCGTCCAATGACACAAATGAACTTATTGGATGCACAAGATTGGTTGAAAACCCTACTTGGACTAGAATAAGCCTAGGGAGGACGAAAATGACCTAAATGTTCGTCCAATGACACAAACACACCTATTGGATGCACAAGATTGCATAAAAACCCTAATTGGACAAGAAGAATAAGCCTAGGGAGGACGAAATTGACCTAAATGTTCATCCAATGACACAAATGAACTTATTAGATGCACAAGATTGGTTAAAAACCATAATTGGACAAGAATAAGCCTAGGGAGGACGAAAATGACCTAAATGTTCATCCAATGACACAAATGAACTTATTGGATGCACAAGATTGGTTGAAAACCCTAATTGGACAATAATAAGCCTAGGGAGGTTGAAAATGACCTAAATGTTCATCCAATGACACAAATGAACTTATTTGATGCACAAGATTGGTTAAAAACCCTAATTGGACAAGAATAAGCCTAGGGAGGACGAAAATGACCTAAATGTTCATCCAATGACACAAATGAACTTATTGGAAGCACAAGATTGGTTAAAAACCCTATTTGGACAAGAATAAGCCTAGGGAGGACGAAAATGACCTAAATGTTCATCCAATGACACAAATGAACTTATTTGATGCACAAGATTGGTTAAAAACCCTAATTGGACAAGAATAAGCCTAGGGAGGACGAAAATGACCTAAATGTTCATCCAATGACAAAAATGAACTTATTGG
>JBBPBR010000319.1:960-25577 GCA_037974775.1 Cicer pinnatifidum
ATTAGGGTTTTTAACTAATCTTGTGCATCCAATAAGTTCATTTGTGTCATTGGATGAACATTTAGGTCATTTTCGTCCTCCCTAGGCTTATTCTTGTCCAATTAGGGTTTTTAACCAATCTTGTGCATCCAATAAGTTCATTTGTGTCATTGGACGAACATTTAGGTCAATTTCGTCCTCCCTAGGCTTATTCTTGTCCAATTAGGGTTTTTAACCAATCTTGAGCATCCAATAAGTTCATTTGTGTCATTGGACGAACATATAGGTCAATTTCGTCCTCCCTAGGCTTATTCTTGTCCAATTAGGGTTTTCAACCAATCTTGTGCATCCAATATGTTCATTTGTGTCATTTGATGAACATTTAGGTCATTTTCGTCCTCCCTAGGCTTATTCTTGTCCAATTAGGGTTTTTAACCAATCTTGTGCATCCAATAAGTTCATTTGTGTCATTGGATGAACATTTAGGTCATTTTCTTCCTCCCTAGTCTTATTCTTGTCCAATTAGGGTTTTTATGCAATCTTGGGCATCCAATAGGTGTGTTTGTGTCATTGGAGGAACATTTAGGTCATTTTCGTCCTCCCTAGTCTTATTCTTGTCCAATTATGGTTTTTATGCAATCTTGTGCATCCAATAGGTGTGTTTGTATCATTGGACGAACATTTAGGTCATTTTCCTCCTCCCTAGGCTTATTCTTGTCCAATTAAGGTTTTTAACCAATCTTGTGCATCCAATAAGTTCATTTGTGTCATTGGATGAACATTTTGGTCATTTTCGTCCTCCCTAGGCTTATTCTTGTCCAATTAGGGTTTTTAACCAATCTTGTGCATCCAATAAGTTCATTTGTGTCATTGGATGAACATTTAGGTCATTTTCGTCCTCCCTAGGCTTATTCTTGTCCAATTAGGGTTTTTATGCAATCTTGTGCATCCAATAGGTGTGTTTGTGTCATTGGACGAACATTTAGGTCATTTTCGTCCTCCCTGGGCTTATTCTTGTCCAATTAGGGTTTTTATTAAATCTTGTGCATCCAATATGTCTGTTTGTGTCACTAGATGAACATTTAGGTCATTTTCGTCCTCCCTATGCATGTTCTTGTCCAATTAGGGTTTTTAACCAATCTTGTGCATACAATAAGTTCATTTGTGTCATTGGATGAACATTTAGGTCATTTTCGTCCTCCCTAGGCTTATTCTTGTCCATTTAGGGTTTTTATGCAATCTTGTGCATCCAATAGGTGTGTTTGTGTCATTGGACGAACATTTAGGTCATTTTCGTCCTCCCTAGGCTTATTCTTGTCCAATTAGGGTTTTTAACCAATCTTGTGCATCCAATAAGTTCATTTGTGTCATTGGATGAACATTTAGGTCATTTTCGTCCTCCCTAGTCTTATTCTTGTCCAATTAGGGTTTTTATGCAATTTTGTGCATCCAATAGGTGTGTTTGTGTCATTGGAGGAACATTTAGGTCATTTTCGTCCTCCCTAGTTTTATTCTTGTCCAATTAGGGTATTTATGCAATCTTGTGCATCCAATAGGTGTGTTTGTGTCATTGGACGAACATTTAGGTCATTTTCGTCCTCCCAAGGCTTATTCTTGTCCAATTAGGGTTTTTATGCAATCTTGTGCATCCAATAGGTGTGTTTGTGTCATTGGACGAACATTTAGGTCATTTTCGTCCTCCCTAGGCTTATTCTTGTCCAATTAGGGTTTTAAGCAATCTTGTGCATCCAATATGTGTGTTTGTGTCAATGGATGAACATTTAGGTCATTTTCGTCCTCCCTATGCTTATTCTTGTCCAATTAGTGTTTTTAACCAATCTTGTGCATACAATAAGTTCATTTGTGTCATTGGATGAACATTTAGGTCATTTTCGTCCTCCCTAGTCTTATTCTTGTCCAATTAGGGTTTTTATGCAATCTTGTGCATCCAATAGGTGTGTTTGTGTCATTGGAGGAACATTTAGGTCATTTTCGTCCTCCCTAGTCTTATTCTTGTCCAATTAGGGTTTTTATGCAATCTTGTGCATCCAATAGGTGTGTTTGTGTCATTGGACGAACATTTAGGTCATTTTCGTCCTCCCTAGTCTTATTCTTGTCCAATTACGGTTTTTATGCAACCTTGTGCATCCAATAGGTGTGTTTGTGTCATCGGAGGAACATTTAGGTCATTTTCGTCCTCCCTAGTCTTATTCTTGTCCAATTAGGGATTTTATGCAATCTTGTGCATCCAATAGGTGTGTTTGTGTCATTGGAGGAACATTTAGGTCATTTTCGTCCTCCCTAGGCTTATTCTTGTCCAATTAGGGTTTTTATGCAATGTTGTGCATCCAATAGGTGTGTTTGTGTCATTGGATGAACATTTAGGTCATTTTCGTACTCCCTAGGCTTATTCTTGTCCAATTAGGGTTTTTATGCAATCTTGTGCATCCAATAGGTGTGTTTGTGTCATTGGACGAACATTTAGGTCATTTTCGTCCTCCCTAGGCTTATTCTTGTCCAATTAGGGTTTTTAACCAATCTTGTGCATCCAATAAGTTCATTTGTGTCATTGGACGAACATTTAGGTTATTTTCGTCCTCCCTAGGCTTATTCTTGTTCAATTAGGGTTTTTAACCAACCTTGTGCATCCAATAAGTTCATTTGTGTCATTGGTTGAACATTTAGGTCATTTTCGTCCTCCCTAGGCTTATTCTTGTCCAATTAGGGTTTTTAACCAATCTTGTGCATTCAATAAGTTCATTTGTGTCATTGGATGAACATTTAGGTCATTTTTGTCCTCCCTAGGCTTATTCTTGTCCAATTAGGGTTTTTAACCAATCTTGTGCATCCAATAAGTTCATTTGTGTCATTGGATGAACATTTAGGTCATTTTCGTCCTCCCTAGGCTTATTCTTGTCCAATTAGGGTTTTTATGCAATCTTGTGCATCCAATAGGTGTGTTTGTGTCATTTGATGAACATTTAGCTCATTTTCGTCCTCCCTAGGCTTATTCTTGTCCAATTAGGGTTTTTAACCAATCTTGTGCATCCAATAAGTTCATTTGTGTCATTGGATGAACATTTAGGTCATTTTCGTCATCCCTAGTCTTATTCTTGTCCAATTAGGGTTTTAAGCAATCTTGTGCATCCAATATGTGTGTTTGTGTCATTGGATGAACATTTAGGTCATTTTCGTCCTCCCTATGCTTATTCTTGTCCAATTAGGGTTTTTAACCAATCTTGTGCATCCAATAAGTTCATTTGTGTCATTGGATGAACATTTAGGTCATTTTTGTCCTCCTTGTGCTTATTCTTGTCCAATTAGGGTTTTTATGCAATCTTGTGCATCCAATAGGTGTGTTTGTGTCATTGGACGAACATTTAGGTCATTTTCGTCCTCCCTAGGCTTATTCTTGTCCAATTAGGGTTTTTAACCAATCTTGTGCATCCAATAAGTTCATTTGTGTCATTGGATCAACATTTAGGTCATTTACGTCCTCCCTAGGCTTATTCTTGTCCAATTAGGGTTTTTAACCAATCTTGTGCATCCAATAAGTTCATTTGTGTCATTGGATGAACATTTAGGTCATTTTCGTCCTCCCTAGGCTTATTCTTGTCGAATTAGGGTTTTTAACCAATCTTGTGCATCCAATAAGTTTATTTGTGTCATTGGATGAACATTTAGGTCATTTTCGTCCTCCCTAGGCTTATTCTTGTCCAATTAGGGTTTTTAACCAATCTTGTGCATCCAATAAGTTCATTTGTGTCATTGGATGAACATTTAGGTCATTTTCGTCCTCCCTAGGCATATTCTTGTCCAATTAGGGTTTTTAACCAATCTTGTGCATCCAATAGGTGAATTTGTGTCATTGGATGAACATTTAGGTCATTTTCGTCCTCCCTAGGCTTATTCTTGTCCAATTAGGGTTTTAAAGCAATCTTGTGCATCCAATAAGTTCATTTGTGTCATTGGATGAACATTTAGGTCATTTTCGTCCTCCCTAGGCTTATTCTTGTCCAATTAGGGTTTTTAACCAATCTTGTGCATCCAATAAGTTCATTTGTGTCATTGGATGAACATTTAGGTCATTTTCGTCCTCCCTAGTCTTATTCTTGTCCAATTAGGGTTTTTACGCAATCTTGTGCATCCAATAAGTTCATTTGTGTCATTGGATGAACATTTAGGTCATTTTCGTCCTCCCTAGTCTTATTCTTGTCCAATTAGGGTTTTTATGCAATCTTGTGCATCCAATAGGTGTGTTTGTGTTATTCGATGAACATTTAGGTCATTTTCGTCCTCCCTAGTCTTATTCTTGTCCAATTAGGGTTTTAAGCAATCTTATGCATCCAATATGTGTGTTTGTGTCATTGGATGAACATTTAGGTAATTTTCGTCCTCCCTATGCTTATTCTTGTCCAATTAGGGTTTTTAACCAATCTTGTGCATACAATAAGTTCATTTGTGTCATTGGATGAACATTTAGGTGATTTTCGTCCTCCCTAGTCTTATTCTTGTCCAATTAGGGTTTTTATGCAATCTTGTGCATCCAATAGGTGTGTTTGTGTCATTGGAGGAACATTTAGGTCATTTTCGTCCTCCCTAGTCTTATTCTTGTCGAATTAGGGTTTTTAACCAACCTTGTGCATCCATTAAGTTCATTTGTGTCATTGGTGGAACATTTAGGTCATTTACGTCCTCCCTAGTCTTATTCTTGTCCAATTAGGGTTTTTATGCAATCTTGTGCATCCAATAGGTGTGTTTGTGTCATTGGAGGAACATTTAGGTCATTTTCGTCCTCCCTAGTCTTATTCTTGTCCAATTAGGGTTTTTAACCAATCTTGTGCATCCAATAAGTTCATTTGTGTCATTGGATGAACATTTAGGTCATTTTTGTCCCCCCTAGTCTTATTCTTGTCCAATTAGGGTTTTAAGCAATCTTGTGCATCCAATATGTGTGTTTGTGTCATTGGATGAACATTTAGGTCATTTTCGTCCTCCCTATGCTTATTCTTGTCCAATTATGGTTTTTAACCAATCTTGTGCATCCAATAAGTTCATTTGTGTCATTGGATGAACATTTAGGTCATTTTCTTCCTCCCTAGTCTTATTCTTGTCCAATTAGGGTTTTTATGCAATCTTGTGCATCCAATAGGTGTGTTTGTGTCATTGGAGGAACATTTAGGTCATTTACGTCCTCCCTAGGCTTATTCTTGTCCAATTAGGGTTTTTAACCAATCTTGTGCATCCAATAAGTTCATTTGTGTCATTGGATGAACATTTAGGTCATTTTCGTCATCCCTAGTCTTATTCTTGTCCAATTAGGGTTTTAAGCAATCTTGTGCATCCAATATGTGTGTTTGTGTCATTGGATGAACATGTAGGTCATTTTCATCCTCCCTATGCTTATTCTTGTCCAATTAGGGTTTTTAACCAATCTTGTGCATCCAATAAGTTCATTTGTGTCATTGGATGAACATTTAGGTCATTTACGTCCTCCCTAGGCTTATTCTTGTCCAATTAGGGTTTTTAACCAATCTTGTGCATCCAATAAGTTCATTTGTGTCATTGGATGAATATTTAGGTCATTTTCGTCCTCCCTAGGCTTGTTCTTGTCCAATTAGGGTTTTTATGCAATCTTGTGCATCCTATAGGTGTGTTTGGGTCATTGGACGAACATTTAGGTCATTTTCGTCCTCCCTAGGCTTATTCTTGTCCAATTAGGGTTTTTAACCAACCTTGGGCATCAAATAAGTTCATTTGTGTCATGGGTGGAACATTTAGGTCATTTACGTCCTCCCTAGTCTTATTCTTGTCCAATTAGGGTTTTTATGCAATCTTGTGCATCCAATAGGTGTGTTTGTGTCATTGGACGAACATTTAGGTCATTTTCGTCCTCCCTAGGCTTATTCTTGTCCAATTAGGGTTTTTAACCAATCTTGTGCATCCAATAAGTTCATTTGTGTCATTGGATGAACATTTAGGTCATTTTCGTCATCCCTAGTCTTATTCTTGTCCAATTAGGGTTTTAAGCAATCTTGTGCATCCAATATGTGTGTTTGTGTCATTGGATGAACATTTAGGTCATTTTCGTCTTCCCTATGCTTATTCTTGTCCAATTAGGGTTTTTAACCAATCTTGTGCATCCAATAAGTTCATTTGTGTCATTGGATGAACATTTAGGTCATTTTCGTCCTCCCTAGGCTTATTCTTGTCCAATTAGGGTTTTTAAACAATCTTGTGTATCCAATAAGTTCATTTGTGTCATTGGACGAACATTTAGGTCATTTTCGTCCTCCCTAGTCTTATTCTTGTCCAATTAGGGTTTTTATGCAATCTTGTGCATCCAATAGGTGTGTTTGTGTCATTGGACGAACATTTAGGTCATTTTCGTCCTCCCTAGGCTTATTCTTGTCCAATTAGGGTTTTTAACCAATCTTGTGCATCCAATAGGTGTGTTTGTGTCATTGGAGGAACATTTAGGTCATTTTCGTCCTCTCTAGTCTTATTCTTGTCCAATTAGGGTTTTTATTCAATCTTGTGCATCCAATAGGTGTGTTTGTGTCATTGGACGAACATTTAGGTCATTTTCGTCCTCCCTAGGCTTATTCTTGTCCAATTAGGGTTTTTAACTAATCTTGTGCATCCAATAAGTTCATTTGTGTCATTGGATGAACATTTAGGTCATTTTCGTCCTCCCTAGGCTTATTCTTGTCCAATTAGGGTTTTTATTCAATCTTGTGCATCCAATAGGTATGTTTGTGTCATTGGACGAACATTTAGGTCATTTTCGTCCTCCCTAGGCTTATTCTTGTCCAATTAGGGTTTTTAACCAATCTTGTGCATCCAACAAGTTCATTTGTGTCATTGGTGGAACATTTATGTCATTTACGTCGTCCCTAGGGTTATTCTTGTCCAATTAGGGTTTTCAACCAATCTTGTGCATCCAATAAGTTCAATTGTGTCATTGGATGAACATTTAGGTCATTTTCGTCCTCCCTAGGCTTATTCTTGTCCAATTAGGGTTTTTAACCAATCTTGTGCATCCAATAAGTTCATTTGTGTCATTCGATGAACATTTAGGTCATTTTCGTCCTCGCTAGTCTTATTCTTGTCTAATTAGGGTTTTAAGCAATCTTGTGCGTCCAATATGTGTGTTTGTGTAATTGGATGAACATTTAGGTAATTTTCGTCCTCCCTATGCTTATTCTTGTCCAATTAGGTAATTTTCGTCCTCCCTAGTCTTATTCTTGTCCAATTAGGGTTTTTATGCAATCTTGTGCATCCAATAGGTGTGTTTGTGTCATTGGAGGAACATTTAGGTCATTTTCGTCCTCCCTAGTCTTATTCTTGTCCAATTTGGGATTTTATGCAATCTTGTGCATCCAATAGGTGTGTTTGTGTCATTGGACGAACATTTAGGTTATTTTCGTCCTCCCTAACCTTATTCTTGTCCAATTAGGGTTTTTAACCAATCTTGTGCATCCAATAAGTTCATTTGTGTCATTGGATGAACATTTTGGTCATTTTCGTCCTCCCTAGGCTTATTCTTGTCCAATTAGGGTTTTTAACCAATCTTGTGCATCCAATAAGTTCATTTGTGTCATTGGATGAACATTTAGGTCATTTTCGTCCTCCCTAGGCTTATTCTTTTCCGATTAGGGTTTTTAAGCAATCTTGTGTATCCAATAAGTTCATTTGTGTCATTGGATGAACATTTAGGTCATTTTCGTCCTCCCTAGTCTTATTCTTGTCCAATTACGGTTTTAAGCAATCTTGTGCATCCAATATGTGGGTTTGTGTCGTTGGATGAACATTTAGGTCATTTTCGTCCTCCCTATGCTTATTCTTGTCCAATTAGGGTTTTTAACCAATCTTGTGCATCCAATAAGTTCATTTGTGTCATTGGATGAATATTTAGGTCATTTTCGTCCTCCCTAGTCTTATTCTTGTCCAATTAGGGTTTTTATGCAATCTTGTGCATCCAATAGGTGTGTTTGTGTCATTGGACGAACATTTAGGTCATTTTCGTCCTCTCTAGGCTTATTCTTGTCCAATTAGGGTTTTTAACCAATCTTGTGCATCCAATAAGTTCATTTGTGTCATAGGATGAACATTTAGGTCATTTTCGTCCTCCCTAGTCTTATTCTTGTCCAATTAGGGTTTTTATGCAATCTTGTGCATCCAATAGGTGTGTTTGTGTCATTGGAGGAACATTTAGGTCATTTTCGTCCTCCCTAGTCTTATTCTTGTCCAATTAGGGTTTTTATGCAATCTTATGCATCCAATAGGTGTGTTTGTGTCATTGGACGAACATTTAGGTCATTTTCGTCCTCCCTAGGCTTATTCTTGTCCAATTAGGGTTTTTATCCAATCTTGTGCATCCAATAAGTTCATTTGTGTCATTGGAGGAACATTTAGGTCATTTTCGTACTCCCAAGTCTTATTCTTGTCCAATTAGGGTTTTTATGCAATCTTATGCGTCCAATAGGTGTGTTTGTGTCATTGGATGAACATTTAGGTCATTTTCGTCTTTCCTATGCTTATTCATGTCCAATTAGGGTTTTTAACCAATCTTGTGCATCCAATAGGTGTGTTTGTGTCATTGGAGGAACATTTAGGTCATTTTCGTCCTCCCTAGGCTTATTCTTGTCCAATTAGGGTTTCTAGCCAATCTTGTGCATCCAATAAGTTCATTTGTGTCATTGGACGAACATTTAGGTCATTTTCGTCCTCCCTAGGCTTATTCTTGTCCAATTAGGGTTTTTACCCAACCTTGTGCATCCAATAAGTTCGTTTGTGTCATTGGACGAACATTTATGTCATTTTCGTCCTCCCTAGACTTATTCTTGTCCAATTAGGGTTTTTAACCAACCTTGTGCATCCAATAAGTTCATTTGTGTAATTGGATGAACATTTAGGTCATTTTCGTCCTCCCTATGCTTATTCTTGTCCAATTAGGGTTTTTAACCAATCTTGTGCATCCAATAAGTTCATTTGTGTCATTGGATGAACATTTAGGTCATTTTCGTCCTCCCTAGTCTTATTCTTGTCCAATTAGGGTTTTTATGCAATCTTGTGCATCCAATAGGTGTGTTTGTGTCATTGGACGAACATTTAGGTCATTTTCGTCCTCCCTAGACTTATTTTTGTCCAATTAGGGTTTTTAACCAATCTTGTGCATCCAATAATTTCATTTGTGTCATTGGATGAACATTTAGGTCATTTTCGTCCTCCCTAGTCTTATTCTTGTCCAATTAGGGTTTTTATGCAATCTTGTGCATCCAATAGGTGTGTTTGTGTCATTGGAGGAACATTTAGGTCATTTTCGTCCTCCCTAGTCTTATTCTTGTCCAATTAGGGTTTTTATGCAATCTTGTGCATCCAATAGGTGTGTTTGTGTCATTGGACGAACATTTAGGTCATTTTCGTCCTCCCTAGGCTTATTCTTGTCCAATTAGGGTTTTTAACCAATCTTGTGCATCCAATAAGTTCATTTGTGTCATTGGATGAACATTTAGGTCATTTTCGTCCTCCCTAGTCTTATTCTTGTAGAATTAGGGTTTTTATGCAATCTTGTGCATCCAATAGGTGTGTTTGTGTCATTGGAGGAACATTTAGGTCATTTTCGTCCTCCCTAGTCTTATTCTTGTCCAATTAGGGTTTTTATGCAATCTTGTGCATCCAATAGGTGTGTTAGTGTCATTGGACGAACATTTAGGTCATTTTCGTCCTCCCTAGGCTTATTCTTGGCCAATTAGGGTTTTTAACCAATCTTGTGCATCCAATAAGTTCATTTGTGTCATTGGTGGAACATTTAGGTCATTTACGTCCTCCCTAGTCTTATTCTTGTCCAATTAGGGTTTTTATGCAATCTTGTGCATCCAATAGGTGTGTTTGTGTCATTGGAGGAACATTTAGGTCATTTTCGTCCTCCCTAGTCTTATTCTTGTCCAATTAGGGTTTTTATGCAATCTTGTGCATCCAATAGGTGTGTTTGTGTCATTGGAGGAACATTTAGGTCATTTTCGTCCTCCCTAGTCTTATTCTTGTCGAATTAGGGTTTTTATGCTATCCTGTGCATCCAATAGGTGTGTTTGTGTCATTGGACGAACATTTAGGTCATTTTCGTCCTCGCTAGGCTTATTCTTGTCCAATTAGGGTTTTTAACCAACCTTGTGCATCCAATAAGTTCATTTGTGTCATTGGTTGAATATTTAGGTCATTTTCGTCCTCCCTAGGCTTATTCTTGTCCAATTAGGGTTTTTAACCAACCTTGTGCATCCAATAAGTTCATTTGTGTCATTGGTGGAACATTTAGGTCATTTACGTCCTCCCTAGTCTTATTCTTGTCCAATTAGGGTTTTTATGCAATCTTGTGCATCCAATAGGTGTGTTTGTGTCATTGAAGGAACATTTAGGTCATTTTCGTCCTCCCTAGTCTTATTCTTGTCCAATTAGGGTTTTTATACAATCTTGTGCATTTAATAGGTGTGTTTGTTTCATTGGACGAACATTTAGGTCATTTTCGTCCTCCCTAGGCTTATTCTTGTCCAATTAGGGTCTTTAACCAATCTTGTGCATCCAATAAGTTCATTTGTGTCATTGGATGAACATTTAGGTCATTTTCGTCCTCCCTAGGCTTATTCTTGTCCAATTAGGATTTTTACCCAATCTTGTGCATCCAATAAGTTCATTTGTGTCATTGGATGAACATTTAGGTCATTTTTGTTTCCCTAGGCTTATTCTTGTCCAATTAGGGTTTTCAACCAATCTTGTGCATCCAATAAGTTCATTTGTGTCATTGGATGAACATTTAGGTCATTTTCGTCCTCCCTAGGCTTATTCTTGTCCAATTAGGGTTTTTAACCAATCTTGTGCATCCAATAAGTTCATTTGTGTCATTGGATGAACATTTAGGTCATTTTCGTCCTCCCTAGTCTTATTCTTGTCCAATTAGGGTTTTTATGCAATCTTGTGCATCCAATAGGTGTGTTTGTGTCGTTGGATGAACATTTAGGTCATTTTCGTCCTCCCTAGTCTTATTCTTTTCCAATTAGGGTTTTTATGCAATCTTGTGCATCCAATAGGTGTGTTTGTGTCATTGGACGAACTTTTAGGTCATTTTCGTCCTCCGTAGGCTTATTCTTGTCCAATTAGGGTTTTTAACCAATCTTGTGGATACAATAAGTTCATTTGTGTCATTCGATGAACATTTAGGTCATTTTCGTCCTCCCTAGTCTTATTCTTGTCCAATTAGGGTTTTTATGCAATCTTGTGCATCCAATAGGTGTGTTTGTGTCATTGGAGGAACATTTAGGTCATTTTCGTTCTCCCTAGTCTTATTCTTGTTGAATTAGGGTTTTTATGCAATCTTGTGCATCCAATAGGTGTGTTTGTGTCATTGGTGGAACATTTAGGTCATTTTCGTCCTCCCTAGTCTTATTCTTGTCCAATTAGGGTTTTTTATGCAATCTTGTGCATCCAATAGGTGTGTTTGTGTCATTGGACAAACATTTAGGTCACTTTCGTCCTCCCTAGGCTTATTCTTGTCCAATTAGGGTTTTTAACCAATCTTGTGCATCCAATAAGTTCATTTGTGTCATTGGATGAACATTTAGGTCATTTTCGGCCTCCCTAGGCTTATTCTTGTCCAATTAGGGTTTCTAACCAACCTTGTGCATCCAATAAGTTCATTTGTGCCATTGGTGGAACATTTAGGTCATTTACGTTTTCCCTAGTCTTATTCTTGTCCAATTAGGGTTTTTATGCAATCTTGTGCATCCAATAGGTGTGTTTGTGTCATTGGAGGAACATTTAGGTCATTTTCGTCCTCCCTAGTCTTATTCTTGTCGAATTAGGGTTTTTATGCAATCTTGTGCATCCAATAGGTGTGTTTGTGTCATTGGAGGAATATTTAGGTCATTTTCGTCCTCCCTAGTCTTATTCTTGTCCAATTAGGGTTTTTATGCAATCTTGTGCATCCAATAGGTGTGTTTGTGTCATTGGACGAACATTTAGGTCATTTTCGTCCTCCCTAGGCTTATTCTTGTCCGATTAGGGTTTTTAACCAATCTTGTGCATCCAATATGTTTGTTTTTGTCATTGGATGAACATTTAGGTCATTTTCGTCCTCCCTAGTCTTATTCTTGTCCAATTAGGGTTTTAAGCAATCTTGTGCATCCAATATGTGGGTTTGTGTCATTGGATGAACATTTAGGTCATTTTCGTCCTCCCTATGCCTATTCTTGTCCAATTAGGGTTTTTAACCAATCTTGTGCATCCAATAAGTTTATTTGTGTCATTGGATGAACATTTAGGTCATTTTCGTCCTCCCTAGTCTTATTCTTGTCCAATTAGGGTTTTTATGCAATCTTGTGCATCCAATAGGTGTGTTTGTGTCATTGGACTAACATTTAGGTCATTTTCGTCCTCCCTAGGCTTATTCTTGTCCAATTAGGGTTTTTAACCAATCTTGTGCATCCAATATGTTCATTTGTGTCATTGGATGAACATTTAGGTCATTTTCGTCATCCCTAGTCTTATTCTTGTCCAATTAGGGTTTTAAGCAATCTTGTGCATCCAATATGTGTGTTTGTGTCATTGGATGAACATTTAGGTCATTTTCGTCCTCCCTATGCTTATTCTTGTCCAACTAGGGTTTTTAACCAATCTTGTGCATCCAATAAGTTCATTTGTGTCATTGGATGAACATTTAGGTCATATACGTCCTCCCTAGGCTTATTCTTGTCCAATTAGGGTTTTTATGCAATCTTGTGCATCCTATAGGTGTGTTTGTGTCATTGGACGAACATTTAGGTCATTTTCGTTCTCCCTAGGCTTATTCTTGTCCAATTAGGGTTTTTATGCAATCATGTGCATCCAATAGGTGTGTTTGTGTCATTGGACGAACATTTAGGTCATTTTCGTCCTCCCTAGGCTTATTTTTGTCCAATTAGGGTTTTTAACCAACCTTGTGCATCCAACAAGTTCATTTGTGTCATTGGTTGAAAATTTAGGTCATTTTCGTCCTCCCTAGGCTTATTCTTGTCCAATTAGGGTTTTTAACCAACCTTGTGCATCCAATAAGTTCATTTGTGTCATTGGTGGAACATTTAGGTCATTTACGTCCTCCCTAGTCTTATTCTTGTCCAATTAGGGTTTTTATGCAATCTTGTGCATCCAAGAGGTGTGTTTGTGTCATTGGACGAACATTTAGGTCATTTTCGTCCTCCCTAGTCTTATTCTTGTCCAATTAGGGTTTTTAACCAATCTTGTGCATCCAATAAGTTCATTTGTGTCATTGGATGAACATTTAGGTCATTTTCGTCCTCCCTAGTCTTATTCTTGTCCAATTAGGGTTTTTATGCAATCTTGTGCATCCAATAGGTGTGTTTGTGTCATTGGCGGAACATTTAGGTCATTTTCGTCCTCCCTAGTCTTATTCTTGTCCAATTAGGGTTTTTAACCAATCTTGTGCATCCAATAAGTTCATTTGTGTCATTGGATGAACATTTAGGTCATTTTCGTCCTCCCTAGTCTTATTCTTGTAGAATTAGGGTTTTTATGCAATCTTGTGCATCCAATAGGTGTGTTTGTGTCATTGGAGGAACATTTAGGTCATTTTCGTCCTCCCTAGTCTTATTCTTGTCCAATTAGGGTTTTTATGCAATCTTGTGCATCCAATAGGTGTGTTTGTGTCATTGGACGAACATTTAGGTCATTTTTGTCCTCCCTAGGCTTATTCTTGTCCGATTAGGGTTTTTAACCAATCTTGTGCATCCAAAAAGTTCATTTGTGTCATTGGATGAACATTTAGGTCATTTTCGTCCTCCCTAGCCTTATTCTTGTCCAATTAGGGTTTTAAGCAATCTTGTGCATCCAATATGTGGGTTTGTGTCATTGGACGAACATTTAGGTCATTTTCGTCCTCCCTATGCTTATTCTTGTCCAATTAGGGTTTTTAACCAATCTTGTGCATCCAATAAGTTCATTTGTGTCATTGGATGAACATTTAGGTCATTTTCGTCCTCCCTAGTCTTATTCTTGTCCAATTAGGGTTTTTATGCAATCTTGTGCATCCAATAGGTGTGTTTGTGTCATTGGACGAACATTTAGGTCATTTTCGTCCTCCCTAGGCTTATTCTTGTCCGATTAGGGTTTTTAACCAATCTTGTGCTTTCAATAAGTTCATTTGTGTCATTGGATGAACATTTAGGTCATTTACGTCCTCCCTAGTCTTATTCTTGTCCAATTAGGGTTTTAAGCAATCTTGTGCATTCAATATGTGGGTTTGTGTCATTGGATGAACGTTTAGGTCATTTTCGTCCTCCCTATGCTTATTCTTGTCCAATTAGGGTTTTTAACCAATCTTGTGCATCCAATAAGTTCATTTGTGTCATTGGATGAACATTTAGGTCATTTTCGTCCTCCCTAGTCTTATTCTTGTCCAATTAGGGTTTTTATGCAATCTTGTGCATCCAATTGGCGTGTTTGTGTCATTGGAGGAACATTTAGGTCATTTTCGTCCTCCCTAGTCTTATTCTTGTCCAATTAGGGTTTTTATGCAATCTTGTGCATCCAATAGGTGTGTTTGTGTCATTGGACGAACATTTAGGTCATTTTCGTCCTCCCTAGGCTTATTCTTGTCCAATTAGGGTTTTTAACTAATCTTGTGCATCCAATAAGTTCATTTGTGTCATTGGATGAACATTAAGGTCATTTTCGTCCTCCCTAGGCTTATTCTTGTCGAATTAGGGTTTTTAACCAATCTTGTGCATCCAATAAGTTCATTTGTGTCATTGGACGAACATTTAGGTCAATTTCGTCCTCCCTAGACTTATTCTTGTCCAATTAGGGTTTTTAACCAATCTTGTGCATCCAATAAGTTCATTTGTGTCATTGGACGAACATTTAGGTCAATTTCGTCCTCCCTAGGCTTATTCTTGTCCAATTAGGGTTTTCAACCAATCTTGTGCATCCAATAAGTTCATTTGTGTCATTGGATGAACATTTAGGTCATTTTCGTCCTCCCTAGGCTTATTCTTGTCCAATTAGGGTTTTTAATTAATCTTGTGTATCCAATAAGTTCATTTGTGTCATTGGATGAACATTTAAGTCATTTTCGTCCTCCCTATTCTTATTCTTGTCCAATTAGGGTTTTTATGCAATCTTGTGCATATAATAGGTTTGTTTGTCTCATTGGAGGAACATTTATGTCATTTTCGTCCTCCCTAGTCTTATTCTTGTCCAATTAGGGTTTTTATGCAATCTTGTGCATCCAATAGGTGTGTTTGTGTCATTGGACGAACATTTAGGTCATTTTCGTCCTCCCTAAGCTTATTCTTGTCCAATTAGGGTTTTTAACCAATCTTGTGCATCCAATAAGTTTATTTGTGTCATTGGATGAACATTTAGGTCATTTTCGTCCTCCCTAGTCTTATTCTTGTCCAATTAGGGTTTTTATGCAATCTTGTGCATCCAATAGGTGTGTTTGTGTCATTGGACGAACTTTTAGGTCATTTTCGTCCTCCCTAGGCTTATTCTTGTCCAATTAGGGTTTTTATGCAATCTTGTGCATCCAATTGGTGTGTTTGTGTCATTGGACGAACATTTAGGTCATTTTCGTCCTCCCTAGGCTTATTCTTGTTCAATTAGGGTTTTTAACTAACCTTGTGCATCCAATAAGTGCATTTGTGTCATTGGTTGAACATTTAGGTCATTTTCGTCCTCCCTAGGCTTATTCTTGTCCAATTAGGGTTTTTAACCAACCTTGTGCATCCAATAAGTTCATTTGTGTCATTGGTGGAACATTTAGGTCATTTACATCCTCCCTAGGCTTATTCTTGTCCAATTAGGGTTTTCAACCAATCTTGTGCATCCAATAAGTTCATTTGTGTCATTGGATGAACATTTAGGTCATTTTCGTCCTCCCTAGGCTTATTCTTGTCCAATTAGGGGTTTTAGCCAATCTTGTGCAACCAATTAGTTCATATGTCTCATTGGATGAACATTTAGGTCATTTTCGTCCTCCCTAGGCTTATTCTTGTCCAATTAGGGTTTTCAACCAATCTTGTGCATCCAATAAGTTCATTTGTGTCATGGGATGAACATTTAGGTCATTTTCGTCCTCCCTAGGCTTATTCTTGTCCAATTAGGGTTTTTAACCAATCTTGTGCATCCAATAAGTTCATTTGTGTCATTGGATGAACATTTAGGTCATTTTCGTCCTCCCTAGGCTTATTCTTGTACAATTAGGGTTTTTAACCAATCTTGTGCATCCAATAAGTTCATTTGTGTCATTGGATGAACATTTAGGTCATTTTCGTCCTCCATAGGCTTATTCTTGTCCAATTAGGGGTTTTAGCCAATCTTGTGCAACCAATTAGTTCATATGTCTCATTGGATGAACATTTAGGTCATTTTCGTCCTCCCTAGGCTTATTCTTGTCCAATTAGGGGTTTTAGACAATCTTGTGCAACCAATAAGTTCATTTGTGTCATTGGAGGAACATTTATGACACTTTCGTCCTCCCTAGGCTTATTCTTGTCCAATTAGGATTTTTAACCAATCTTGTGCATCCAATAGGTGTTTGTGTCATTGGAGGAACATTTAAGTCATTTTCGTCCTCCCTAGTCTTATTCTTGTCCAATTAGCGTTTTTATGCAATCTTTTGCATCCAATAGGTGTGTTTGTGTCATTGGACGAACATTTAGGTCATTTTCGTCGTCCCTAGGCTTATTCTTGTCCAATTAGGGTTTCTAACCAATCTTGTGCATCCAATAAGTTCATTTGTGTCATTGGATGAACATTTAGGTCATTTTCGTCCTCCCTAGGCTTATTCTTGTCCAATTAGGGTTTTTAACCAATCTTGTGCATCCAATAAGTTCATTTGTGTCATTGGATGAACATTTAGGTCATTTTCGTCCTCCCTAGGCTTATTCTTGTCCAATTAGGGTTTTTAACCAATCTTGTGCATCCAATAAGTTCATTTGTGTCATTGGACGAACATTTAGGTCATTTTCGTTGTCCCTAGGCTTATTTTTGTCCAAGTAGGGTTTTTAACCAATCTTGTGCATCCAATACGTGTGTTTGTGTCATTGGATAAACATTTAGGTCATTTTCGTCCTCCCTAGTCTTATTCTTGTCCAATTAGGGTTTTTGTATAATCTTGTGCATCCAATAGGTGTGTTTGTGTCATTGGACGAACATTTAGGTTATTTTCGTCCTCCCAAGGCTTATTCTTGTCCAATTAGGGTTTTTAACCAACATTGTGCATCCAATAAGTTCATTTGTGTCATTGATTGAAAATTTAGGTAATTTTCGTCCTCCCTAGGCTTATTCTTGTCCAATTAGGGTTTTTAACCAACCTTGTGCATCCAATAAGTTCATTTGTGTCATTGGAGGAACATTTAGGTCATTTTCGTCCTTCCTAGGCTTATTCTTGTCCAATTAGGCTTTTTAGCCAATCTTGTGCATCCAATAAATTCATTTGTGTCATTGGAGGAACATTTAGGTAATTTTCGTCCTCCCTAGTCTTATTCTTGTCCAATTAGGGTTTTTATGCAATCTTGTGTATCCAATAGGTGTGTTTGTCTCATTAGACGAACATTTAGGTCATTTTCGTCCTCTCTAGGCTTATTCTTGTCCAATTAGTGTTTTTAACCAATCATGTGCATCCAATAAGTTCATTTGTGTCATTGGATGAACATTTAGGTCATTCTCGTCCTCCCTAGGCTTATTCTTGTCCAATTAGGGTTTTTAACCAATCTTGTGCATCCAATAAGTTTATTTGTGTCATTGGATGAACATTTAGGTCATTTTCGTCTTCCCTAGGCTTATTCTTGTCCAATTAGGGTTTTTATGCAATCTTGTGCATCCAATAGGTGTGTATGTGTCATTGGACGAACATTTAGGTCATTTTCGTCCTCCCTAGGCTTATTCTTGTCCAATTAGGGTTTTTAACCAATCTTGTGCATCCAATAGTTGTGTTTGTGTCATTGGAGGAACATTTAGTCATTTTCGTCCTCCCTAGTCTTATTCTTGTCCAATTAGGGTTTTTATGCAATCTTGTGCATCCAGTAGGTGTGTTTGAGTCATTGGACGAACATTTAGGTCATTTTCGTCCTCCCTAGGCTTATTCTTGTCCAATTAGGGTTTTTGACCAACCTTGTGCATCCAATAAGTTCATTTGTGTCATTGGAGGAACATTTAGGTCATTTTCGTCCTCCCTAGTCTTATTCTTGTCCAATTAGGGTTTTTATGCAATCTTGTGCATCCAATAGGTGTGTTTCTGTCATTGGACGAACATTTAGGTCATTTTCGTCCTCCCTAGGCTTATTCTTGTCCAATTAGGGTTTTTAACCAATCTTGTGCATTCAATAGGTGTGTTTGTTTCATTGGAGGAACATTTAGGTCATTTTCGTCCTCCCTAGTCTTATTCTTGTCCAATTAGGGTTTTTATGCAATCTTGTGCATCCAATAGGTGTGTTTGTGTCATTGGACGAACATTTAGGTCATTTTCGTCCTCCCTAGGCTTATTCTTGTCCAATTAGGGTTTTTAACCAATCTTGTGCATCCAATAAGTTCATTTGTGTCATTGGTTGAACATTTAGGTCATTTTCGTCCTCCCTAGGCTTATTCTTGTCCAATTAGGGTTTTTAACCAACCTTGTGTATCCAATAAGTTCATTTGTGTCATTAGTGGAACATTTAGGTCATTTACGTCCTCCCTAGTCTTATTCTTGCTGAATTAGGGTTTTTATGCAATCTTGTGCATCCAATAGGTGTGTTTGTGTCATTGGAGGAACATTTAGGTCATTTTCGTCCTCCCTAGTCTTATTCTTGTCGAATTAGGGTTTTTATGCAATCTTGTGCATCCAATAGGTGTGTTTGTGTCATTGGAGGAACATTTAGGTCATTTTCGTCCTCCCTAGTCTTATTCTTGTCCAATTAGGGTTTTTATGCAATCTTGTGCATCCAATAGGTGTGTTTGTGTCATTGGACGAACATTTAGGTCATTTTCGTCCTCCCTAGGCTTATTCTTGGCCAATTAGGGTTTTTAACCAATCTTGTGCATCCAATAAGTTCATTTGTGTCATTGGATGAACATTTAGGTCATTTTCTTCCTCCCTAGGCTTATTCTTGTCCAATTAGGGTTTTTATGCAATCGTGTGCATCCGATTGGTGTGTTTGTGTCATTGGACGAACATTTAGGTCATTTTCGTCCTCCCTAGGCTTATTCTTGTCCAATTAGGGTTTTTATGCAATCTTGTGCATCCAATAGGTGTGTTTGTGTCATTGGAGGAACATTTAGGTCATTTTCGTCCTCCCTAGTCTTATTCTTATCCAATTAGGGTTTTTATGCAATCTTGTTCATCAAATAGGTGTGTTTGTGTCATTGGACGAACATTTAGGTCATTTTCGTCCTCCCTAGGCTTATTCTTGTCAAATTAGGGTTTTTAACCAATCTTGTTCATCCAATAAGTTCATTTGTGTCATTGGATGAACATTTAGGTCATTTTCGTCCTCCCTAGTCTTATTCTTGTCCAATTAGGGTTTTTAACCAACCTTGTGCATCCAATAAGTTCATTTGTGTCATTGGTGGAACATTTAGGTCATTTACGTCCTCCCTAGTCTTATTCTTGTCCAATTAGGGTTTTTATGCAATCTTGTGCATCCAATAGGTGTGTTTGTGTCATTGGAGGAACATTTAGGTCATTTTCGTCCTCCCTAGTCTTATTCTTGTCGAATTAGGGTTTTGATGCAATCTTGTGCATCCAATAGGTGTGTTTGTGTCATTGGAGGAACATTTAGGTCATTTTCGTCCTCCCTAGTCTTATTCTTGTCCAATTAGGGTTTTTATGCAATCTTGTGCATCCAATAGGTGTGTTTGTGTCATTGGACGAACATTTAGGTCATTTTCGTCCTCCCTAGGCTTATTCTAGGCCAATTAGGGCTTTTAACCAATCTTGTGCATCCAATAAGTTCATTTGTGTCATTGGATGAACATTTAGGTCATTTTCGTCCTCCCTAGTCTTATTCTTGTCCAATTAGGGTTTTTATGCAATCTTGTGCATCCAATAGGTGTCTTTGTGTCATTGGAGGAACATTTAGGTCATTTTCGTCCTCCCTAGGCTTATTCTTGTCCAATTAGGGTTTTTAACCAATCTTGTGCATCCAATAAGTTCATTTGTGTCATTGGATGAACATTTAGGTCATTTTCGTCCTTCCTAGTCTTATTCTTGTCCAATTAGGGTTTTTAACCAACCTTGTGCATCCAATAAGTTCATTTGTGTCATTGGTGGAACATTTAGGTCATTTACGTCCTCCCTAGTCTTATTCTTGTCCAATTAGGGTTTTTATGCAATCTTGTGCATCCAATAGGTGTGTTTGTGTCATTGGAGGAACATTTAGGTCATTTTCGTCCTCCCTAGTCTTATTCTTGTCGAATTATGGTTTTTATGCAATCTTGTGCATCCAATAGGTGTGTTTGTGTCATTGGAGGAACATTTAGGTCATTTTCGTCCTCCCTAGTCTTATTCTTGTCCAATTAGGGTTTTTATGCAATCTTGTGCATCCAATAGGTGTGTTTGTGTCATTGGACGAAGATTTAGGTCATTTTCGTCCTCCCTAGGCTTATTCTTGTCCGATTAGGGTTTTTAACCAATCTTGTGCATTCAATAAGTTCATTTGTGTCATTGGATGAACATTTTGGTCATTTTCGTCCTCCCTAGTCTTATTCTTGTCCAATTAGGGTTTTCATGCAATCTTGTGCAACCAATAGGTGTGTTTGTGTCATTGGAAGAACATTTAGGTCATTTTCGTCCTCCCTAGGCTTATTCTTGTCCGATTAGGGTTTTTAACCAATCTTGTGCATTAAATAAGTTCATTTGTGTCATTGGATGAACATTTAGGTCATTTTCGTCCTCCCTAGTCTTATTCTTGTCCAATTAGGGTTTTTATGCAATCTTGTGCATCCAATAGGTGTGTTTGTGTCATTGGAGGAACATTTAGGTTATTTTCGTCCTCCCTAGTCTTATTCTTGTCCAATTAGGGTTTTTAACCAATCTTGTGCATCCAATAAGTTCATTTGTGTCATTGGATGAATATTTAGGTCATTTTCGTCGTCGCTAGTCTTATTCTTGTCGAATTAGGGTTTTTATGCAATCTTGTGCATCCAATAGGTGTGTTTGTGTCATTGGAGGAACATTTAGGTCATTTTCGTCCTCCCTAGTCTTATTCTTGTCCAATTAGGGTTTTTATGCAATCTTGTGCATCCAATAGGTGTGTTTGTGTCATTGGACGAACATTTAGGTCATTTTCGTCCTCCCTAGGCTTATCCTTGTCCAAGTAGGGTTTTTAACCAATCTTGTGCATCCAATAAGTTCATTTGTGTCATTGGATGAACATTTAGGTCATTTTCGTCATCCCTAGTCTTATTCTTGTCCAATTAGGGTTTTAAGCAATCTTGTGCATCCAATATGTGTGTTTGTGTCATTGGATGAACATTTAGGTCATTTTCGTCCTCCCTATGCTTATTCTTGTCCAATTAAGGTTTTTAACCAATCCTGTGCATCCAATAAGTTCATTTGTGTCATTGGATGAACATTTAGGTCATTTACGTCCTCCCTAGGCTTATTCTTGTCCAATTAGGGTTTTTAACCAATCTTGTGGATCTAACAAGTTCATTTGTGTCATTGGATGAACATTTAGGTCATTTTCGTCCTCCCTAGGCTTATTCTTGTCCAATTAGGGTTTTTATGCAATCTTGTGCATCCAATAGGTGTGTTTGTGTCATTGGACGAACATTTAGGTCATTTTCGTCCTCCATAGTCTTATTCTTGTCCAATTAGTGTTTTTATGCAATCTAGTGCATCCAATAGGTGTGTTTGTGTCATTGGACGAACATTTAGGTCATTTTCGTCCTCCCTAGGCTTATTCTTGTCAAATTAGGGTTTTAACCAATCTTGTGCATCCAATAAGTTCATTTGTGTCATTGGATGAACATTTAGGTCATTTTCGTCCTCCCTAGGCTTATTCTTGTCCAATTAGGGTTTTTAACCAATCTTGTGCATCCAATAAGTTCATTTGTGTCATTGGATGAACATTTAGGTCAGTTTCGTCGTCCCTAGGCTTATTCTTGTCCAATTAGGGTTTTTAACCAATCTTGTGCATCCAATAAGTTCATTTGTGTCATTGGATGAACATTTAGGTCATTTTCGTCCTCCCTAGGCTTATTCTTGTCCAATTAGGGTTTTTAACTAACCTTGTGCATCCAATAAGTTCATTTGTGTCATTGGTTGAACATTTAGGTCATTTTCGTCCTCCCTAGGCTTATTCTTGTCCAATTAGGGTTTTTAACCAACCTTGTGCATCCAATAAGTTTATTTGTGTCATTGGTGGATCATTTAGGTCATTTACGTCCTCCCTAGGCTTATTCTTGTCCAATTAGGGTTTTTAACCAATCTTGTGCATCCAATAAGTTCATTTGTGTCATTGGATGAACATTTAGGTCATTTTCGTCCTCCCTAGTCTTATTCTTGTCCAATTAGGGTTTTTATGCAATATTGTGCATCCAATAGGTGTTTTGTGTCATTGGAGGAACATTTAGGTCATTTTCGTCCTCCCTAGTCCTATTCTTGTCCAATTAGGGTTTATATGCAATCTTGTGCATCCAATAGGTGTGTTTGTGTCATTGGACGAACATTTAGGTCACTTTCGTCCTCCCTAGGCTTATTCTTGTCCAATTAGGGTTTTTAACCAATCTTGTGCATCCAATAAGTTCATTTGTGTCATTGGATGAACATTTAGGTCATTTTCGTCATCCCTAGTCTTATTCTTGTCCAATTAGGGTTTTAAGCAATCTTGTGCATCCAATATGTGTGTTTGTGTCATTGGATGAACATTTAGGTCATTTTCGTCCTCCCTATGCTTATTCTTGTCCAATTAAGGTTTTTAACCAATCCTGTGCATCCAATAAGTTCATTTGTGTCATTGGATGAACATTTAGGTCATTTACGTCCTCCCTAGGCTTATTCTTGTCCAATTAGGGTTTTTAACCAATCTTGTGGATCTAATAAGTTCATTTGTGTCATTGGATGAACATTTAGGTCATTTTCGTCCTCCCTAGGCTTATTCTTGTCCAATTAGGGTTTTTATGCAATCTTGTGCATCCAATAGGTGTGTTTGTGTCATTGGACGAACATTTAGGTCATTTTCGTCCTCCCTAGGCTTATTCTTGTCCAATTAGGGTTTTTATGCAATCTTGTGCATCCAATTGGTGTGTTTGTGTCATTGGACGAACATTTAGGTCATTTTCGTCCTCCCTAGGCTTATTCTTGTTCAATTAGGGTTTTTAACTAACCTTGTGCATCCAATAAGTTCATTTGTGTCATTGGTTGAACATTTAGGTCATTTTCGTCCTCCCTAGGCTTATTCTTGTCCAATTAGGGTTTTTAACCAACCTTGTGCATCCAATAAGTTCATTTGTGTCATTGGTGGATCATTTAGTTCATTTACGTCCTCCCTAGGCTTATTCTTGTCCAATTAGGGTTTTTAATCAATCTTGTGCATCCAATAAGTTCATTTGTGTCATTGGATGAACATTTAGGTCATTTTCGTCCTCCCTAGGCTTATTCTTGTCCAATTAGGGTTTTTATGCAATCTTGTGCATCCAATAGGTGTGTTTGTGTCACTGGAGGAACATTTAGGTCATTTTCGTCCTCCCTAGTCTTATTCTTGTCCAATTAGGGTTTTTATGCAATCTTGTACATCCAATAGGTGTGTTTGTGTCATTGGAGGAACATTTAGGTCATTTTCGTCCTCCCTAGTCTTATTCTTGTCCAATTAGGGTTTTTATGCAATCTTGTGCATCCAATAGGTGTGTTTGTGTCATTGGACGAACATATAGGTCATTTTCGTCCTCCCTAGGCTTATTCTTGTCCAATTACGGTTTTTAACCAATCTTGTGCATCCAATAAGTTCATTTGTGTCATTGGATGAACATTTAGGTCATTTTCGTCATCCCTAGTCTTATTCTTGTCCAATTAGGGTTTTAAGCAATCTTGTGCATCCAATATGTGTGTTTGTGTCATTGGATGAACATTTAGGTCATTTTCGTCCTCCCTATGCTTATTCTTGTCCAATTAAGGTTTTTAACCAATCCTGTGCATCCAATAAGTTCATTTGTGTCATTGGATGAACATTTAGGTCATTTACGTCCTCCCTAGGCTTATTCTTGTCCAATTAGGGTTTTTAACCAATCTTGTGGATCTAATAAGTTCATTTGTGTCATTGGATGAACATTTAGGTCATTTTCGTCCTCCCTAGGCTTATTCTTGTCCAATTAGGGTTTTTATGCAATCTTGTGCATCCAATAGGTGTGTTTGTGTCATTGGACGAACATTTAGGTCATTTTCGTCCTCCCTAGGCTTATTCTTGTCCAATTAGGGTTTTTATGCAATCTTGTGCATCCAATTGGTGTGTTTGTGTCATTGGACGAACATTTAGGTCATTTTCGTCCTCCCTAGGCTTATTCTTGTTCAATTAGGGTTTTTAACTAACCTTGTGCATCCAATAAGTTCATTTGTGTCATTGGTTGAACATTTAGGTCATTTTCGTCCTCCCTAGGCTTATTCTTGT
>JBBPBR010000320.1:0-19207 GCA_037974775.1 Cicer pinnatifidum
GCTTATTCTTGTCCAATTAGGGTTTTTAACCAATCTTGTGCATCCAATAAGTTCATTTGTGTCATTTGATGAACATTTAGGTCATTTTCGTCCTCCCTAGGCTTATTCTTGTCCAATTAGGGTTTTTAAACAATCTTGTGCATCCAATAAGTTCATTTGTGTCATTGGACGAACATTTAGGTCATTTTCGTCCTCCCTAGGCTTATTCTTGTCCAATTAGGGTTTTTAACCAATCTTGTGCATCCAATAAGTTCATTTGTGTCATTGGATGAACATTTAGGTCATTTTCGTCATCCCTAGTCTTATTCTTGTCCAATTAGGGTTTTAAGCAATCTTGTGCATCCAATATGTGTGTTTGTGTCATTGGATGAACATTTAGGTCATTTTCGTCTTCCCTATGCTTATTCTTGTCCAACTAGGGTTTTTAACCAATCTTGTGCATCCAATAAGTTCATTTGTGTCATTGGATGAACATTTAGGTCATATACGTCCTCCCTAGGCTTATTCTTGTCCAATTACGGTTTTTATGCAATCTTGTGCATCCTATAGGTGTGTTTGTGTCATTGGACGAACATTTAGGTCATTTTCGTTCTCCCTAGGCTTATTCTTGTCCAATTAGGGTTTTTATGCAATCATGTGCATCCAATAGGTGTGTTTGTGTCATTGGACGAACATTTAGGTCATTTTCGTCCTCCCTAGGCTTATTTTTGTCCAATTAGGGTTTTTAACCAACCTTGTGCATCCAACAAGTTCATTTGTGTCATTGGTTGAAAATTTAGGTCATTTTCGTCCTCCCTAGGCTTATTCTTGTCCAATTAGGGTTTTTAACCAACCTTGTGCATCCAATAAGTTCATTTGTGTCATTGGTGGAACATTTAGGTCATTTACGTCCTCCCTAGTCTTATTCTTGTCCAATTAGGGTTTTTATGCAATCTTGTGCATCCAATAGGTGTGTTTGTGTCATTGGAGGAACATTTAGGTCATTTTCGTCCTCCCTAGTCTTAGTCTTGTCGAATTAGGGTTTTTATACAATCTTGTGCATCCAATAGGTGATTTTGTGTCATTGGAGGAACATTTAGGTTATTTTCGTCCTCCCTAGTCTTATTCTTGTCCAATTAGGGTTTTTATGCAATCTTGTGCATCCAATAGGTGTGTTTGTGTCGTTGGACGAACATTTAGGTCATTTTCGTCCTCCCTAGGCTTATTCTTGTCCAATTAGGGTTTTTAACCAATCTTGTGCATCCAATTTGTTCATTTGTGTCATTGGATGAACATTTAGGTCATTTTCGTCCTCCCTAGTGTTATTCTTGTCGAATTAGGGTTTTTATGCAATCTTGTGCATCCAATAGGTGTGTTTGTGTCATTGGAGGAACATTTAGGTCATTTTCGTCCTCCCTAGTCTTACTCTTGTCCAATTAGGGTTTTTATGCAATCTTGTGCATCCAATAGGTGTGTTTGTGTCATTGGACGAACCTTTAGGTCATTTTCATCCTCCCTAAGATTATTCTTGTCCAATAAGGGTTTTTAACCAATCTTGTGCATCCAATAAGTTCATTTGTGTCATTGGATGAACATTTAGGTCATTTTCGTCCTCCCTAGTCTTATTCTTGTCCAATTAGGGTTTTTATGCAATCTTGTGCATCCAATAGGTGTGTTTGTGTCATTGGATGAACATTTAGGTCATTTTCGTCCTCCCTAGTCTTATTCTTGTCCAATTAGGGTTTTTATGCAATCTTGTGCATCCAATAGGTGTGTTTGTGTCATTGGACGAACATTTAGGTCATTTTCGTCCTCCCTAGGCTTATTTTTGTCCGATTAGGGTTTTTAGGCAATCATGTGCATCCAATAGGTGTGTTTGTGTCATTGGACAAATATTTATGTCATTTTCGTCCTCCCTAGGCTTATTCTTGTCCAATTAGGGTTTTAACCAACCTTGTGCATTCGATAAGTTCATTTGTGTCATTGGTTGAACATTTAGGTCATTTTCGTCCTCCCTAGGTTTATTCTTGTCCAATTAGGGTTTTTAACCAACCTTGTGCATCCAATAAGTTCATTTGTGTCATTGGTGGAACATTTAGGTCATTTACGTCCTCCCTAGTCTTATTCTTGTCCAATTAGGGTTTTTATGCAATCTTGTGCATCCAATAGGTGTGTTTGTGTCATTGGACGAACATTTAGGTCATTTTCGTCCTCCCTAGGCTTATTCTTGTCCAATTAGGGTTTTTAACCAATCTTGTGCATCCAATAAGTTCATTTGTGTCATTGGATGGACATTTAGGTCATTTTCGTCATCCCTAGTCTTATTCTTGTCCAATTAGGGTTTTTATGCAATCTTGTGCATCCAATAGGTGTGTTTGTGTCATTGGACGAACATTTAGGTCATTTTCGTCCTCCCTAGGCTTATTCTTGTCCAATTAGGGTTTTTAACCAATCTTGTGCATCCAATAAGTTCATTTGTGTCATTGGATGAACATTTAGGTCATTTTCGTCATCCCTAGTCTTATTCTTGTCCAATTAGGGTTTTAAGCAATCTTGTGCATCCAATATGTGTGTTTGTGTCATTGGATGAACATTTAGGTCATTTTCGTCCTCCCTATGCTTATTCTTGTCCAATTAGGCTTTTTAACCAATCTTGTGCATCCAATAAGTTCATTTGTGTCATTGGATGAACATTTAGGTCATTTACGTCCTCCCTAGGCTTATTCTTGTCCAATTAGGGTTTTTAACCAATCTTGTGCATCCAATAAGTTCATTTGTGTCATTTGATGAACATTTAGGTCATTTTCGTCCTCCCTAGGCTTATTCTTGTCCAATTAGGGTTTTTAAACAATCTTGTGCATCCAATAAGTTCATTTGTGTCATTGGACGAACATTTAGGTCATTTTCGTCCTCCCTAGGCTTATTCTTGTCCAATTAGGGTTTCTAACCAATCTTGTGCATCCAATAAGTTCATTTGTGTCATTGGATGAACATTTAGGTCATTTTCGTCCTCCCTATGCTTATTCTTGTCCAATTAGGGTTTTTAACCAATCTTGTGCATCCAATAAGTTCATTTGTGTCATTGGATGAACATTTAGGTCATTTTCGTCCTCCCTATGCTTATTCTTGTCCAATTAGGGTTTTTAACCAATCTTGTGCATCCAAAAAGTTCATTTGTGTCATTAGATGAACATTTAGGTCATTTTCGTCCTCCCTATGCTTATTCTTGTCCAATTAGGGTTTTTAACCAATCTTGTGCATCCAATAAGTTCATTTGTGTCATTGGATGAACATTTAGGTCATTTTCGTCCTCCCTAGTTTTATTCTTGTCGAATTAGGATTTTTATGCAATCTTGTGCATCCAATAGGTGTGTTTGTGTCATTGGACGAACATTTAGGTCATTTTCGTCCTCCCTAGGCTTATTCTTGTCCAATTAGGGTTTTTAACCAATCTTGTGCATCCAATAGGTGCATTTGTGTCATTGGATGAACATTTAGGTCATTTTCGTCCTCCCTAGTCTTATTCTTGTCCAATTAGGGTTTTTATGCAATCTTGTGCATCCAATAGGTGTGTTTGTGTCATTGGAGGAACATTTAGGTCATTTTCGTCCTCACTAGTCTTATTCTTGTCGAATTAGGGTTTTTATGCAATCTTGTGCATCCAATAGGTGTGTCTGTGTCATTGGATGAACATTTAGGTCATTTTCGTCCTCCCTAGGCTTATTCTTGTCCAATTAGGGTTTTCAACCAATCTTGTGCATACAATAAGTTCATTTGTGTCATTAGATGAACATTTAGGTCATTTTCGTCCTCCCTAGGCTTATTCTTGTCCAATTAGGGTTTTTAACCAATCTTGTGCATCCATTAAGTTCATTTGTGTCATTGGATGAACATTTAGGTCATTTTCGTCCTCCCTAGTCTTATTCTTGTCCAATTAGGGTTTTTATGCAATCTTGTGCATCCAATAGGTGTGTTTGTGTCATTGGAGGAACATTTAGGTCATTTTCGTCCTCCCTAGTCTTATTCTTGTCCAATTAGGGTTTTTATGCAATCTTGTGCATCCAATAGGCGTGTTTGTGTCATTGGACGAACATTTAGGTCATTTTCGTCCTACCTAGACTTATTCATGTTTGATTAGGGTTTTTATGCAATCTTGTGCATCCAATAGGTGTGTTTGTGTCATTGGACGAACATTTAGGTCATTTTCGTCCTCCCTAGGCTTATTCTTGTCCAATTAGGGTTTTTAACCAATCTTGTGCATCCAATAAGTTCATTTGTGTCATTGGATGAACATTTAGGTCATTTTCGTCCTCCCTAGTCTTATTCTTGTCGAATTAGGGTTTTTATGCAATCTTGTGCATCCAATAGGTGTGTTTGTGTCATTGGAGGATTATTTAGGTCATTTTCGTCCTCCCTAGGCTTATTCTTGGCCAATTAGGGTTTTTAACCAATCTTGTGCATCCAATAAGTTCATTTGTGTCATTGGATGAACATTTAGGTCATTTTCGTCCTGCCAAGTCTTATTCTTGTCCTATTAGGGTTTTTATGCAATCTTGTGCATCCAATAGGTGTGTTTGTGTCATTGGAGGAACATTTAGGTCATTTTCGTCCTCCCTAGTCTTATTCTTGTCCAATTAGGGTTTTTATGCAATCTTGTGCATCAAATAGGTGTGTTTGTGTCATTGGACGAACATTTAGGTCATTTTCGTCCTCCCTAGGCTTATTCTTGTCCAATTAAGGTTTTTATGCAATCTTGTGCATCCAATAAGTTTATTTGTGTCATTGGACGAACATTTAGGTCATTTTCGTCCTCCCTAGGCTTATTCTTGTCCAATTAGGGTTTTTAACCAATCTTGTGCATCCAATAAGTTCATTTGTGTCATTGGATGAACATTTAGGTCATTTTCGTCATCCCTAGTCTTATTCTTGTCCAATTAGGGTTTTAAGCAATCTTGTGCATCCAATATGTGTGTTTGTGTCATTGGATGAACATTTAGGTCATTTTCGTCCTCCCTATGCTTATTCTTGTCCAACTAGGGTTTTTAACCAATCTTGTGCATCCAATAAGTTCATTTGTGTCATTGGATGAACATTTAGGTCATATACGTCCTCCCTAGGCTTATTCTTGTCCAATTAGGGTTTTTATGCAATCTTGTGCATCCTATAGGTGTGTTTGTGTCATTGGACGAACATTTAGGTCATTTTCGTTCTCCCTAGGCTTATTCTTGTCCAATTAGGGTTTTTATGCAATCATGTGCATCCAATAGGTGTGTTTGTGTCATTGGACGAACATTTAGGTCATTTTCGTCCTCCCTAGGCTTATTTTTGTCCAATTAGGGTTTTTAACCAACCTTGTGCATCCAACAAGTTCATTTGTGTCATTGGTTGAACATTTAGGTCATTTTCGTCCTCCCTAGGCTTATTCTTGTCCAATTAGGGTTTTTAACCAACCTTGTGCATCCAATAAGTTCATTTGTGTCATTGGATGAATATTTAGGTCATTTACGTCCTCCCTAGTCTTATTCTTGTCCAATTAGGGTTTTTATGCAATCTTGTGCATCCAATAGGTGTGTTTGTGTCATTGGAGGAACATTTAGGTCATTTTCGTCCTCCCTAGTCTTATTCATGTCGAATTAGGGTTTTTATACAATCTTGTGCATCCAATAGGTGTGTTTGTGTCATTGGAGGAACATTTAGGTTATTTTCGTCCTCCCTAGTCTTATTCTTGTCCAATTAGGGTTTTTATGCAATCTTGTGCATCCAATAGGTGTGATTGTGTCGTTGGACGAACATTTAGGTCATTTTCGTCCTCCCTAGGCTTATTCTTGTCCAATTAGGGTTTTTAACCAATATGGTGCATCCAATAAGTTCATTTGTGTCATTGGATGAACATTTAGGTCATTTTCGTCATCCCTAGTCTTATTCTTGTCCAATTAGGGTTTTAAGCAATCTTGTGCATCCAATATGTGTGTTTGTGTCATTGGATGAACATTTAGGTCATTTTCGTCCTCCCTATTCTTATTCTTGTCCAATTAGGGTTTTTAACCAATCTTGTGCATCCTATAAGTTCATTTGTGTCATTGGATGAACATTTAGGTCATTTACGTCCTCCCTAGGCTTATTCTTGTCCAATTAGGGTTTTTAACCAATCTTGTGCATCCAATAAGTTCATTTGTGTCATTGGATGAACATTTAGGTCATTTTCGTCCTCCCTAGGCTTGTTCTTGTCCAATTAGGGTTTTTATGCAATCTTGTGCATCCTATAGGGTTGTTTATGTCATTGGACGAACATTTAGGTCATTTTCGTCCTCCCTAGGCTTATTCTTGTCCAATTAGGGTTTTTAACCAATCTTGTGCATCCAATAAGTTCATTTGTGTCATTGGATGAACATTTAGGTCATTTTCGTCATCCCTAGTCTTATTCTTGTCCAATTAGGGTTTTAAGCAATCTTGTGCATCCAATATGTGTGTTTGTGTTATTGGATGAACATTTAGGTCATTTTCGTCCTCCCTATGCTTATTCTTGTCAAATTAGGGTTTTTAACCAATCTTGTGCATCCAATAAGTTCATTTGTGTCATTGGTGGAACATTTAGGTCATTTACGTCCTCCCTAGTCTTATTCTTGTCCAATTAAGGTTTTTATGCAATCTTGTGCATCCAATAGGTGTGTTTGTGTCATTGGACGAACATTTAGGTCATTTTCGTCCTCCCTAGGCTTATTCTTGTCCAATTAGGGTTTTTAACCAATCTTGTGCATCCAATAAGTTCATTTGTGTCATTGGATGAACATTTAGGTCATTTTCGTCCTCCCTAGGCTTGTTCTTGTCCAATTTGGGTTTTTATGCAATCTTGTGCATCCTATAGGTGTGTTTGTGTCATTGGACGAACATTTAGGTCATTTTCGTCCTCCATAGGCTTATTCTTGTCCAATTAGGGTTTTTATGCAATCCTGTGCATCCAATAGGTGTGTTTGTGTCATTGGACGAACATTTAGGTCATTTTCGTCCTCCCTAGGCTTATTCTTGTCCAATTAGGGTTTTTAACCAACCTTGTGCATCCGATAAGTTCATTTGTGTCATTGGTGGAACATTTAGGTCATTTACGTCATCCCTAGTCTTATTCTTGTCCAATTAGGGTTTTTATGCAATCTTGTGCATCCAATAGGTGTGTTTGTGTCATTGGACGAACATTTAGGTCATTTTCGTCCTCCCTAGGCTTATTCTTGTCCAATTAGGGTTTTTAACCAATCTTGTGCATCCAATAAGTTCATTTGTGTCATTGGATGAACATTTAAGTCATTTTCGTCCTCCCTAGGCTTATTCTTGTCCAATTAGGCTTTTCAACCAATCTTGTGCATCCAATAAGTTCATTTGTGTCATTGGATGAACATTTAGGTCATTTTCGTCCTCCCTAGGCTTATTCTTGTCCAATTAGGGTTTTTAACCAATCTTGTGCATCCAATAAGTTCATTTGTGTCATTGGATGAACATTTAGGTCATTTTCGTCCTCCCTAGTCTTATTCTTGTCCAATTAGGGTTTTTATGCAATCTTATGCCTCCAATAGGTGTGTTTGTGTTATTGTAGGAACGTTTAGGTCATTTTCGTCCTCCCTAGTTTTATTCTTGTCCAATTAGGGTTTTTATGCAATCTTGTGCATCCAATAGGTTTGTTTGTGTCATTGGACGAACATTTAGGTCATTTTGGTCCTCCCTAGGCTTATTCTTGTCCAATTAGGGTTTTTAACAACTCTTGTGCATCCAATAAGTTCATTTGTGTCATTGGATGAACATTTAGGTCATTTTCGTCATCCCTAGTCTTATTCTTGTCCAATTAGGGTTTTAAGCAATCTTGTGCATCCAATATGTGTGTTTGTGTCATTGGATGAACATTTAGGTCATTTTCGTCCTCCCTATGCTTATTCTTGTCCAATTAGGGTTTTTAACCAATCTTGTGCATCCAATAAGTTCATTTGTGTCATTTGATGAACATTTAGGTCATTTTCGTCCTCCCTAGGCTTATTCTTGTCCAATTAGGGTTTTTAAACAATCTTGTGCATCCAATAAGTTCATTTGTGTCATTGGACGAACTTTTAGGTCATTTTCGTCCTCCCTAGGCTTATTCTTGTCCAATTAGGGTTTTTAACCAATCTTGAGCATCCAATAAGTTCATTTGTGTCATTGGATGAACATTTAGGTCATTTTCGTCATCCCTAGTCTTATTCTTGTCCAATTAGGGTTTTAAGCAATCTTGTGCATCCAATATGTGTGTTTGTGTCATTGGATGAACATTTAGGTCATTTTCGTCCTCCCTATGCTTATTCTTGTCCAATTAGGGTTTTTAACCAATCTTGTGCATCCAATAAGTTCATTTGTGTCATTTGATGAACATTTAGGTCATTTTCGTCCTCCCTAGGCTTATTCTTGTCCAATTAGGGTTTTTAAACAATCTTGTGCATCCAATAAGTTCATTTGTGTCATTGGACGAACATTTAGGTCATTTTCGTCCTCCTTAGGCTTATTCTTGTCCAATTAGGGTTTTTAACCAATCTTGTGCATCCAATAAGTTCATTTGTGTCATCGGATGAACATTTAGGTCATTTTCGTCATCCCTAGTCTTATTCTTGTCCAATTAGGGTTTTAAGCAATCTTGTGCATCCAATATGTGTGTTTGTGTCATTGGATGAACATTTAGGTCATTTTCGTCCTCCCTATGCTTATTCTTGTCCAATTAGGGTTTTTAACCAATCTTGTGCATCCAATAAGTTCATTTGTGTCATTGGATGAACATTTAGGTCATTTACGTCCTCCCTAGGCTTATTCTTGTCCAATTAGGGTTTTTAACCAATATTGTGCATCCAATAAGTTCATTTGGGTCATTGGATGAACATTTAGGTCATTTTCGTCCTCCCTAGGCTTGTTCTTGTCCAATTAGGGTTTTTATGCAATCTTGTGCATCCAATAGGTGTGTTTGTGTCATTGGACGAACATTTAGGTCATTTTCGGCCTCCCTAGGCTTATTCTTGTCCAATTAGGGTTTTTATGCAATCCTTTGCATCCAATAGGTGTGTTGGTGTCATTGGACGAACATTTAGGTCATTGTCGTCCTCCCTAGGCTAATTCTTGTCCAATTAGGGTTTTTAACCAACCTTGTGCATCCAATAAGTTCATTTGTGTCATTGGTTGAACATTTAGGTCATTTTCGTCCTCCCTAGGCTTATTCTTGTCCAATTAGGGTTTTTAACCAACCTTGTGCATCCAATAAGTTCATTTGTGTCATTGGTGGAACATTTAGGTCATTTACGTCCTCCCTAGTCTTATTCTTGTCCAATTAGGTTTTTTTATGCAATCTTGTGCATCCAATAGGTGTGTTTGTGTCATTGGACGAACATTTAGGGCATTTTCGTCCTCCCTAGGCTTATTCTTGTCCAATTAGGGTTTTTATGCAATCTTGTGCATCCAATAGGTGTGTTTGTGTCATTGGAGGAACATTTAGGTCATTTTCGTCCTCCCTAGACTTATTCTTGTCCAATTAGGGTTTTTAACCAACCTTGTGCATCCAATAAGTTCATTTGTGTCATTGGTTGAACATTTAGGTCATTTTCGTCCTCCCTAGGCTTATTCTTGTCCAATTAGGGTTTTTAACCAATCTTGTGCATCCAATAAGTTCATTTGTGTCATTGGATGAACATTTAGGTCATTTTCGTCCTCCCTAGGCTTATTCTTGTCCAATTAGGGTTTTCAACCAATCTTGTGCATCCAATAAGATCATTTGTGGCATTGGATGAACATTTAGGTCAATTTCGTCCTCCCTAGGCTTATTCTTGTCGAGTTAGGATTTTTAACCAATCTTGTGCATCCAATAACTTCATTTGTGTCATTGGATGAACATTTAGGTCATTTTCGTCCTCCTTAGTCTTATTCTTGTCCAATTAGGGTTTTTATGCAATCTTGTGCATCCAATAGGCGTGTTTGTGTCATTGGATGAACATTTAGGTCATTTTCGTCCTCCCTAGGCTTATTCTTGTCCAATTAGGGTTTTTAACCAATCTTGTGCATCCAATAAGTTCATTTGTGTCATTGGATGAACATTTAGGTCATTTTCGTCCTCCCTAGGCTTATTCTTGTCCAATTAGGGTTTTTAACCAATCTTGTTCATCCAATAAATTCATTTGTGTCATTGGATGAACATTTAGGTCATTTTCGTCCTCCCTAGGCTTATTCTTGTCCAATTAGGGTTTTTAACCAATCTTGTGCATCCAATAAGTTCATTTGTGTCATTGGATGAACATTTAGGTCATTTTCGTCATCCCTAGGCATATTCTTGTCCAATTAGGGTTTTTAACCAATCTTGTGCATCCAATAAGGTCATTTGTGTCATTGGATGAACATTTAGGTCATTTTCGTCCTCCCTAGGCTTATTCTTGTCCAATTAGGGGTTTTAGCCAATCTTGTGCAACCAATAAGTTCATTTGTGTCATTGGAGGAACATTTAGGTCACTTTCGTCCTCCCTAGGCTTATTCTTGTCCAATTAGGATTTTTAACCAATCTTGTGCATCCAATAGGTGTTTGTGTCATTGGAGGAACATTTAGGTCATTTTCGTCCTCCCTAGTCTTATTCTTGTCCAATTAGGGTTTTTATGCAATCTTGTGCATCCAATAGGTGTGTTTGTGTCATTGGACGAACATTTAGGTCATTTTCGTCCTCCCTAGTCTTATTCATGTCGAATTAGGGTTTTTATACAATCTTGTGCATCCAATAGGTGTGTTTGTGTCATTGGAGGAACATTTAGGTTATTTTCGTCCTCCCTAGTCTTATTCTTGTCCAATTAGGGTTTTTATGCAATCTTGTGCATCCAATAGGTGTGTTTGTGTCGTTGGACGAACATTTAGGTCATTTTCGTCCTCCCTAGGCTTATTCTTGTCCAATTAGGGTTTTTAACCAATCTTGTGCATCCAATAAGTTCATTTGTGTCATTGGTGGAACATTTAGGTCATTTACGTCCTCCCTATGCTTATTCTTGTCCAATTAGGGTTTTCAACCAATCTTGTGCATCCAATAAGTTCATTTGTGTCATTGGATGAACATTTAGGTCATTTTCGTCCTCCCTAGTCTTATTCTTGTCCAATTAGGGTTTTAAGCAATCTTGTGCATCCAATATGTGTGTTTGTGTCATTGGATGAACATTTAGGTAATTTTCGTCCTCCCTATGCTTATTCTTGTCCAATTAGGGTTTTTTAACCAATCTTGTGCATCCAATAAGTTCATTTATGTCATTGGACGAACATTCAGGTCATTTTCGTCCTCCATAGGCTTATTCTTGTCCAATTAGGGTTTTTATGCAATCCTGTGCATCCAATAGGTGTGTCTGTTGCATTGGACGAACATTTAGGTCATTTTCGTCCTCCCTAGGCTTATTCTTGTCCAATTAGGGTTTTTAACCAACCTTGTGCATCCAATAAGTTCATTTGTGTCATTGGTTGAACATTTAGGTCATTTTCGTCCTCCCTAGGCTTATTCTTGTCCAATTAGGGTTTTTAACCAACCTTGTGCATCCAATAAGTTCATTTGTGTCATTGGACGAACATTTAGGTCATTTTCGTCCTCCCTAGGCTTATTCTTGTCCAATTAGGGTTTTTAACCAATCTTGTGCATCCAATAGGTGTGTTTGTGTCATTGGAGGAACATTTAGGTAATTTTCGTCCTCCCGAGTCTTATTCTTGTCCAATTAGGGTTTTTATGCAATCTTGTACATCCAATAGGTGTGATTTGGTCATTGGAGGAACATTTAGGTCATTTTCGTCCTCCCTAGGCTTATTCTTGTCCAATTAGGGTTTTTAACCAACCTTGTGCATCCAATAAGTTCATTTGTGTCATTAGAGGAACATTTAGGTCATTTTTGTCCTCCCTAGTCTTATTCTTGTCCAATTAGGGTTTTTAACCAATCTTGTGCATCCAATAAGTTCATTTGTGTCATTGGATGAACATTTAGGTCACTTTCGTCCTCCCTAGGCTTATTCTTGTCCAATTAGGGTTTTTAACCAATCTTGTGCATCCAATAAGTTCATTTGTGTCATTGGATGAACATTTAGGTCATTTTCGTCCTCCCTAGGCTTATTCTTGTCCAATTAGGGTTTTTAACCAATCTTGTGCATCCAATAAGTTTATTTGTGTCATTGGATGAACATTTAGGTCATTTTCTTCCTCCCTAGGCTTATTCTTGTCCAATAAGGGTTTTTAACCAATCTTGTGCATCCAATAGGTGTGTTTGTGTCATTGGATGAACATTTAGGTCATTTTCGTCCTCCCTAGGCTTATTCTTACCCAATTAGGGTTTTTATGCAATCTTGTGCATCCAATAGGTGTGTTTGTGACATTGGACGAACATTTAGGTCATTTTCGTCCCCCCTAGGCTTATTCTTGTCCGATTAGGGTTTTTAACCAATCTTGTGCATCCAATAAGTTCATTTGTGTCATTGGATGAACATTTAGGTCATTTTCGTCCTCCCTAGGCTTATTCTTGTCCAATTAGGGTTTTTAACCAATCTTGTGCATCCAATAAGTTCATTTGTGTCATTGGATGAACATTTAGGTCATTTTCGTCCTCCATAGGCTTATTGTTGTCCAATTAGGGTTTTTAACCAATCTTATGCATCCAATAAGTTCATTTGTTTCATTGGATGAACATTTAGGTCATTTTCGTCCTCCCTAGGCTTATTCTTGTCCAATTAGGGTTTTTATGCAATCTTGTGCATCCAATAGGTGTGTTTGTGTCATTGGACGAACATTTAGGTCATTTTCGTCCTCCCTAGGCTTATTGTTGTCCAATTAGGGTTTTTAACCAATCTTGTGCATCCAATAAGTTCATTTGTGTCATTGGATGAACATTTAGGTCATTTTGGTCCTCCCTAGGCTTATTCTTGTCCAATTAGGGTTTTTAACCAATCTTGTGCATCCAATAAGTTCATTTGTGTCATTGGATGAACATTTAGGTCATTTTCGTCCTCCCTAGGCTTATTCTTGTCCAATTAGGGTTTTTAACCAATCTTGTGCATCCAATAGGTGTGTTTGTGTCATTGGATGAACATTTAGGTCATTTTCGTCCTCCCTAGGCTTATTCTTGTCCAATTTAGGGTTTTTAACCAATCTTATGCATCCAATAAGTTCATTTGTGTCATTGGATAAACATTTAGGTCATTTTCGTCCACCCTAGGCTTATTCTTGTCCAATTAGGGTTTTTAACCAATCTTGTGCATCCAATAAGTTCATTTGTGTCATTGGATAAACATTTAGGTCATTTTCTTCCTCCCTAGGGTTATTCTTGTCCAATTAGGGTTTCTAACCAATCTTGTGCATCCAATAGGTGTTATTGTGTCATTGGATGAACATTTAGGTCATTTTCGTCCTCCCTAGGCTTATTCTTGTCCAATTAGGGTTTTTAAGCAATCTTGTTCATCCAATAAGTTCATTTGTGTCATTGGATAAACATTTAGGTCATTTTCGTCCTCCCTAGGCTTATTCTTGTCCAATTAGGGTTTTTAACCAATCTTGTGCATCCAATAGGTGTGTTTGTGTCATTGGATGAACATTTAGGTCATTTTCGTCCTCCCTAGGCTTATTCTTGTCTAATTAGGGTTTTTAAGCAATCTTGTGCATCCAATAAGTTCATTTGTGTTATTGGATGAACATTTAGGTCGTTTTCGTCCTCCCAAGGCTTATTCTTGTCCAATTAGGGTGTTTAACCTATCTTGTGCATCCAATAGGTGTATTTGTGTCAATGGATGAACATTTAGGTCATTTTCGTCCTCCCTAGGCTTATTCTTGTCCAATTAGGGTTTTTAACCAATCTTGTGCATCCAATAAGTTCATTTGTGTCATTGGATGAACATTTAGGTCATTTTCGTCCTCCCTAGGCTTATTCTTGTCCAATTAGGGTTTTTAACCAATCTTGTGCATCCAATAGGTGTATTTGTGTCAATGGATGAACATTTAGGTCATTTTCGTCCTCCCTAGGCTTATTCTTGTCCAATTAGGGTTTTTAAGCAATCTTGTGCATCCAATAAATTCATTTGTGTCATTGGATGACCATTTAGGTCATTTTCGTCCTCCCTAGGCTTATTCTTGTCCAATTAGGGTTTTTAACCAATCTTGTGCATCCAATAAGTTCATTTGTGTCATTGGATGAACATTTAGGTCATTTTCGTCCTCCCTAGGCTTATTCTTGTCCAATTAGGGTTTTTAACCAATCTTGTGCATCCAATAGGTGTGTTTGTGTCATTGGATGAACATATGGGTCATTTTCGTACTCCCTAGGCTTATTCTTGTCCAATTAGGGTTTCTAACCAATCTTGTGCATCCAATAGGTGTATTTGTGTCATTGGATGAACATTTAGGTCATTTTCGTCCTTCCTAGGCTTATTCTTGTCTAATTAGGGTTTTTAAGCAATCTTGTGCATCCAATAAATTCATTTGTGTCATTGGATGACCATTTAGGTCATTTTCGTCCTCCCTAGGCTTATTCTTGTCCAATTAGGGTTTTTAACCAATCTTGTGCATCCAATAAGTTCATTTGTGTCATTGGATGAACATTTAGGTCATTTTCGTCCTCCCTAGGCTTATTCTTGTCCAATTAGGGTTTTTAACCAATCTTGTGCATCCAATAGGTGTGTTTGTGTCATTGGATGAACATTTAGGTCATTTTCGTCCTCCCTAGCCTTATTCTTGTCCAATTAGGGTTTTTAACCAATCTTGTGCATCCAATAAGTTCATTTGTGTCATTGGATGAACATTTAGGTAATTTTCGTCCACCCTAGGCTTATTCTTGTCCAATTAGGGTTTTTAACCAATCTTGTGCATCCAATAAGTTCATTTGTGTCATTGGATGAACATTTAGGTCATTTTCGTCCTCCTTAGTCTTATTCTTGTCCAATTAGGGTTTTTATGCAATCTTGTGCATCCAATAGGTGTGTTTGTGTCATTGGAGGAACATTTAGGTCATTTTCGTCCTCCCTAGTCTTATTCTTGTCCAATTAGGGTTTTTGCGCAATCTTGTGCATCCAATAGGTGTGTTTGTGTCATTGGACGAACATTTAGGTCATTTTCGTCCTCCCTAGGCTTATTCTTGTCCAAGTAGGGGTTTTAACCAATCTTGTGCATCCAATAAGTTCATTTGTGTCATTGAATCAACATTTAGGTCATTTTCGTCCTCCCTAGTCTTATTCTTGTCGAATTAGGGTTTTTATGCAATCTTGTGCATCCAATATGTGTGTTTGTGTCATTGGATGAACATTTAGGTCATTTTCGTCCTCCCTAGTCTTATTCTTGTCCAATTAGGGTTTTAAGCAATCTTGTGCATCCATTATGTGTGTTTGTGTCATTGGATGAACATTTAGGTAATTTTCGTCCTCCCTATGCTTATTCTTGTCCAATTAGGGTTTTTAACCAATCTTGTGCATACAATAAGTTCATTTGTGTCATTGGATGAACATTTAGGTCATTTTCGTCCTCCATAGGCTTGTTCTTGTCCAATTAGGGTTTTTATGCAATCTTGTGCATCCTATAGGTGTGTTTGTGTCATTGGACGATCATTTAGGTCATTTTCGTTCTCCCTAGGCTTATTCTTGTCCAATTAGGGTTTTTATGCAATCATGTGCATCCAATAGGTGTGTTTGTGTCCTTGGAGGAACATTTAGGTCATTTTCGTCCTCCCTAGGCTTATTCTTGTCCAATTAGGGTTTTTAACCAACCTTGTGCATCCAACAAGTTCATTTGTGTCATTGGTTGAACATTTAGGTCATTTTCGTCCTCCCTAGGCTTATTCTTGTCCAATTAGGGTTTTTAACCAACCTTGTGCATCCAATAAGTTCATTTGTGTCATTGGTGGAACATTTAGGTCATTTACGTCCTCCCTAGTCTTATTCTTGTCCAATTAGGGTTTTTATGCAATCTTGTGCATCCAATAGGTGTGTTTGTGTCATTGGACGAACATTTAGGTCATTTTCGTCCTCCCTAGGCTTATTCTTGTCCAATTAGGGTTTTTAACCAATCTTGTGCATCCAATAAGTTCATTTGTGTCATTGGATGAACATTTAGGTCATTTTCGTCATCCCTAGTTTTATTCTTGTCCAATTTGGGTTTTAAGCAATCTTCTGCATCCAATATGTGTGTTTGTGTCATTGGATGAACATTTAGGTCATTTTCGTCCTCCCTATGCTAATTCTTGTCCAATTATGGTTTTTAACCAATCTTGTGCATCCAATAAGTTCATTTGTGTCATTGGATGAACATTTAGGTCATTTACGTCCTCCCTAGGCTTATTCTTGTCCAATTAGGGTTTTTAACCAATCTTGTGCATCCAATAAGTTCATTTGTGTCATTGGATGAACATTTAGGTCATTTTCGTCCTCCCTAGTTTTATTCTTGTCGAATTAGGGTTTTTATGCAATCTTGTGCATCCAATAGGTGTGTTTGTGTCATTGGATGAACATTTAGGTCATTTACGTCCTCCCTAGGCTTATTCTTGTCCAATTAGGGTTTTTAACCAATCTTGTGCATCCAATAAGTTCATTTGTGTCATTGGATGAACATTTAGGTCATTTTCATCCTCCCTAGGCTTGTTCTTATCCAATTAGGGTTTTTATGCAATCTTGTGCATCCTATAGGTGTGTTTGTGTCATTGTACGAACATTTAGGTCATTTTCGTCCTCCCTAGGCTTATTCTTGTCCAATTAGGGTTTTTAGGCAATCCTGTGCATCCAATAGGTGTGTTTGTGTCATTGGACGAACATTTAGGTCATTTTCGTCCTCCCTAGGCTTATTCTTGTCCAATTAGGGTTTTTAACCAATCTTGTGCATCCAATAAGTTCATTTGTGTCATTGGATGAACATTTAGGTCATTTTCGTCATCCCTAGTCTTATTCTGTCCAATTAGGGTTTTAAGCAATCTTGTGCATCCAATATGTGTGTTTGTGTAATTGGATGAACATTTAGGTCATTTTCGTCCTCCCTATGCTTATTCTTGTCCAATTAGGGTTTTTAACCAATCTTGTGCATCCAATAAGTTCATTTGTGTCATTGGACGAACATTTAGGTCATTTTCGTCCTCCCTAGGCATATTCTTGTCCAATTAGGGTTTTTAACCAATCTTGTGCATCCAATAGGTGTGTTTGTGTCATTGGACGAACATTTAGGTCATTTTCGTCCTCCCTAGGCTTATTCTTGTCCAATTAGGGTTTTTAACCAATCTTGTGCCTCCAAAAAGTTCATTTGTGTCATTGGATGAACATTTAGGTCATTTTCGTCCTCCCTAGGCTTATTCTTGTCCAATTAGGGTTATTATGCAATCTTATGCATCCAATAAATTTATTTGTGTCATTGGATGAACATTTAGGTCATTTTCGTCCTCCCTAGTCTTATTCTTGTCCAATTAGGGTTTTTATGCAATCTTGTGCATCCAATAGGTGTGTTTGTGTCATTGGACGAACATTTAGGTCATTTTCGTCCTCCCTAGGCTTATTCTTGTCCAATTAGGGTTTTTAACCAATCTTGTGCATCCAATAAGTTCATTTGTGTCATTGGATGAACATTTAGGTCATTTTCGTCCTCCCTAGTCTTATTCTTGTCCAATTAGGGTTTTTATGCAATCTTGTGCATCCAATAGGTGTGTTTGTGTCATTGGAGGAACATTTAGGCCATTGTCGTCCTCCCTAGTCTTATTCTTGTCGAATTAGGGTTTTTATGCAATGTTGGGTATCCAATAGGTGTGTTTGTGTCATTGGAGGAACATTTAGGTCATTTTCGTCCTCCCTAGTCTTATTCTTTTCCTATTAGGGTTTTTATGCAATCTTGTGCATCCAATAGGTGTGTTTGTGTCATTGGACGAACATTTAGGTCATTTTCGTCCTCCCTAGGCTTATTCTTGTCCAATTAGGGTTTTTAACCAATCTTGTGCATCCAATAAGTTCATTTGTGTCATTGGATGAACATTTTGGTCATTTTCGTCCTCCCTAGGCTTATTCTTTTCCAATTAGGGTTTTGATGCAATCTTGTGCATCCAATAGGTGTGTTTGTGTCATTGGACGAACATTTAGGTCATTTTCGTCCTCCCTAGTCTTATTCTTGTCCAATTAGGGTTTTTATGCAATCTTGTGCATCCAATAGGTGTGTTTGTGTCATTGGACGAAAATTTATGTCATTTTCGCCCTCCCTAGGCTTATTCTTGTCCAATTAGGGTTTTTAACCAATTTTGTGCATCCAATAAGTTCATTTGTGTCATTGGATGAACATTTAGGTCATTTTCGTCCTCCCTAGGCTTATTCTTGTCCAATTAGGGTTTTTAACCAATCTTGTGCATCCAATAAGTTCATTTGTGTCATTGGATGAACATTTAGGTCATTTTCGTCCTCCCTAGTCTTATTCTTGTCCAATTAGGGTTTTTATGCAATCTTGTGCATCCAATAGGTGTGTTTGTGTCATTGGACGAACATTTAGGTCATTTTCGCCCTCCCTAGGCTTATTCTTGTCCAATTAGGGTTTTTAACCAATCTTGTGCTTCCAATAAGTTCATTTGTGTCATTGGATGAACATTTAGGTCATTTTCGTCCTCCCTAGGCTTATTCTTGTCCAATTAGGGTTTTTAACCAATCTTGTGCATCCAATAAGTTCACTTGTGTCATTGGATGAACATTTAGGTCATTTTCGTCCTCCCTAGTCTTATTCTTGTCCAATTAGGGTTTTAAGCAATCATGTGCATCCAATATGTGTGTTTGTGTCATTGGACGAACATTTAGGTCATTTTCGTCCTCCCTATGCTTATTCTTGTCCAATTAGGGTTTTTAACCAATCTTGTGCATCCAATAAGTTCATTTGTGTCATTGGATGAACATTTAGGTCATTTTCGTCTTCCCTAGGATTATTCTTGTCCAATTAGGGTTTTTAACCAATCTTGTGCATCCAATAGGTGTGTTTGTGTCATTGGATAAACATTTAGGTCATTTTCATCCTCCCTAGTCTTATTCTTGTCCAATTAGGGTTTTAATGTAATCTTGTGCATCCAATAGGTGTGTTTGTGTCATTGGACGAACATTTAGGTCATTTCGCCCTCCCTAGGCATATTATTGTCCAATTAGGGTTTTTAACCAATCTTGTGCATCCAATAAGTTCATTTGTGTCATTGGATGAACATTTAGGTCATTTTCGTCCTCCCTAGGCTTATTCTTGTCCAATTAGGG
>JBBPBR010000320.1:19428-29947 GCA_037974775.1 Cicer pinnatifidum
CCTCCCTAGGCATATTATTGTCCAATTAGGGTTTTTAACCAATCTTGTGCATCCAATAAGTTCATTTGTGTCATTGGATGAACATTTAGGTCATTTTCGTCCTCCCTAGGCTTATTCTTGTCCAATTAGGGTTTTTAACCAATCTTGTGCATCCAATAAGTTCATTTGTGTCATTGGATGAACATTTAGGTCATTTTCGTCCTCCCTAGTCTTATTCTTGTCCAATTAGGGTTTTAAGCAATCTTGTGCATCCAATATGTGTGTTTGTGTCATTGGATGAACATTTAGGTCATTTTCGTCCTCCCTATGCTTATTCTTGTCCAATTAGGGTTTTTATGCAATCTTGTGCATCCAATAGGTTCGTTTGTGTCATTGGAAGAACATTTAGGTCATTTTCGTCCTCCCTAGTCTTATTCTTGTCCAATTAGGGTTTTTATGCAATCTTGTGCATCCAATAGGTGTGTTTGTGTCATTGGACGAACATTTAGGTCATTTTCGTCCTCCCTAGGCTTATTCTTGTCCAATTAGGGTTTTTAACCAATCTTGTGCATCCAATAAGTTCATTTGTGTCATTGGACGAACCTTTAGGTCATTTTCGTCATCCCTAGGCTTATTCTTGTCCAATTAGGGTTTTGTAACCAATCTTGTGTATCCAATATGTGTGTTTGTGTCATTGGATGAACATTTAGGTAATTTTCGTCCTCCCTATGCTTATTCTTGTCCAATTAGGGTTTTTAACCAATCTTGTGCATCCAATAAGTTCATTTGTGTCATTGGATGAACATTTAGGTCATTTTCGTCCTCCCTAGTCTTATTCTTGTCCAATTAGGGTTTTAAGCAATCTTGTGCATCCAATAGGTGTGTTTGTGTCATTGGAGGAACATTTAGGTCATTTTCATCCTCCCTAGTCTTATTCTTGTACAATTAGGATTTTTAACCAATCTTGTGTATACAATAAGTTCATTTGTGTCATTGGAGGAACATTAAGGTCATTTTCGTCCTCCCTAGTCTAATTCTTGTCCAATTAGGGTTTTTATGCAATCTTGTTCATCCAATAGGTGTGTTTGTGTCATTGGAGGAACATTTAGGTCATTTTCGTCCTCGCTAGTCTTATTCTTGTCCAATTAGGGTTTTTAACCAATCTTGTGTATACAATAAGTTCATTTGTGTCATTGGAGGAACATTTAGGTCATTTTCGTCCTCCCTAGTCTTATTCTTGTCCAATTAGGGTTTTTATGCAATCTTGTTCATCAAATAGGTGTGTTTGTGTCATTGGAGGAACATTTAGGTCATTTTCGTCCTCCCTAGTCTTATTCTTGTCCAATTAGGGTTTTTAACCAATCTTGTGCATCCAATAAGTTCATTTGTGTCATTGGATGAACATTTAGGTCATTTTCGTCCTCCTTAATCTTATTCTTGTCCAATTAGGATTTTAAGCAATCTTGTGCATCGAATATGTGTGTTTGTTTCATTGGACGAACATTTAGGTCATTTTCGTCCTCCCTATGCTTATTCTTGTCCAATTAGGGTTTTTAACCAATCTTGTGCATACAATAAGTTCATTTGTGTCATTGGATGAACATTTAGGTCATTTTCGTCCTCCCTAGTCTTATTCTTGTCCAATTAGGGTTTTTATGCAATCTTGTGCATCCAATAGGTGTGTTTGTGTCATTGGAGGAACATTTAGGTCATTTTCGTCCTCCCTAGTCTTATTCTTGTCCAATTAGGGTTTTTATGCAATCTTGTGCATCCAATAGGTGTGTTTGTGTCATTGAACAAACATTTAGGTCATATTCGTCCTCCCTAGGCTTATTCTTGTCCAATTAGGGTTTTTAACCAATCTTGTGCATCCAATAAGTTCATTTGTGTCATTGGATGAACATTTAGGTCATTTTCGTCCTCCCTAGTCTTATTCTTGTCCAATTAGGGTTTTTAAGCAACCTTGTGCATCCAATAGGTGTGTTTGTGTCATTGGTTGAACATTTAGGTCATTTTCGTCCTCCCTAGGCTTATTCTTGTCCAATTAGGGTTTTTAACCAACCTTGTGCATCCAATAAGTTCATTTGTGTCATTGGTTGAACATTTAGGTCATTTTCGTCCTCCCTAGGCTTATTCTTTTCTAATTAGGGTTTTTAACCAACCTTGTGCATCCAATAAGTTCATTTGTGTCATTGGTGGAACATTTAGCTCATTTACGTCCTCCCTAGTCTTATTCTTGTCCAATTAGGATTTTTATGCAATCTTGTGCATCCAAGAGGTGTGTTTGTGTCATTGGACGAACATTTAGGTCATTTTCGTCCTCCCTAGGCTTATTCTTGTCCAATTAGGGTTTTTAACCAATCTTGTGCATCCAATAAGTTCATTTGTGTCATTGGATGAACATTTAGGTCATTTTCGTCCTCCCTAGTCTTATTCTTGTCCAATTAGGGTTTTTATGCAATCTTGTGCATCCAATAGGTGTGTTTGTGTCATTGGAGGAACATTTAGGTCATTTTCGTCCTCCCTAGTCTTATTCTTGTCCAATTAGGGTTTTTATGCAATCTTGTGCATCCAATAGGTGTGTTTGTGTCATTGGAGGAACATTTAGGTCATTTTCGTCCTCCCTAGTCTTATTCTTGTCCAATTAGGGTTTTTATGCAATCTTGTGCATCCAATAGGTGTGTTTGTGTCATTGGACGAACTTTTAGGTCATTTTCGTCCTCTCTACGCTTATTCTTGTCCAATTTGGGTTTTTAACCAATCTTGTGCATCCAATAAGATCATTTGTGTCATTCGATGAACATTTAGGTCATTTTCATCCCCCCTATTCTTATTCTTGTCCAATTATGGTTTTAAGCAATCTTGTGCATCCATTATGTGTGTTTGTGTCATTGGATGAACAGTTAGGTAATTTTCGTCCTCCCTATGCTTATTCTTGTCCAATTAGGGTTTTTAACCAATCTTGTGCATACAATAAGTTCATTTGTGTCATTGGATGAACATTTAGGTCATTTTCGTCCTCCCTAGTATTATTCTTGTCCAATTAGGGTTTTTATGCAATCTTGTGCATCCAATAGGTGTGTTTGTGTCATTGGACGAACATTTAGGTCATTTTCGTCCTCCCTAGGCTTGTTCTTGTCCAATTAGGGTTTTTAACCAATCTTGTGCATCCAATAAGTTCATTTGTGTCATTGGATGAACATTTAGGTCATTTTCGTCCTCCCTAGTCTTATTCTTGTCCAATTAGGGTTTTTATGCAATCTTGTGCCTCCAATAGGTGTGTTTGTGTCATTGGAGGAATATTTAGGTCATTTTCGTCCTCCCTAGTCTTATTCTTGTCCAATTAGGGTTTTAAGCAATCTTGTGCATCCAATATGTGTGTTTGTGTCATTGGATGAACATTTAGGTCATTTTCGTCCTCCCTATGCTTATTCTTGTCCAATTAGGGTTTTTAACCAATCTTGTGCATCCAATAAGTTCATTTGTGTCATTGGATGAACATTTAGGTCATTTTCGTCCTCCCTAGTCTTATTCTTGTCCAATTAGGGTTTTTATGCAATCTTGTGCATCCAATAGGTGTGTTTGTGTCATTGGACGAACATTTAGGTCATTTACGTCCTCCCTAGTCTTATTCTTGTCCAATTAGGGTTTTTATGCAATCTTGTGCATCCAATAGGTGTGTTTGTGTCATTGGAGGCACATTTAGGTCATTTTCGTCCTCCCTAGTCTTATTCTTGTCGAATTAGGGTTTTTATTCAATCTTGTGCATCCAATAGGTGTGTTTGTGTCATTGGAAGAACATTTAGGTCATTTTCGTCCTCCCTAGGCTTATTCTTGTCCGATTAGGGTTTTTAACCAATCTTGTGCATTCAATAAGTTCATTTGTGTCATTGGATGAACATTTAGGTCATTTTCGTCCTCCCTAGTCTTATTCTTGTCCAATTAGGGTTTTTATGCAATCTTGTGCATCCAATAGGTGTGTTTGTGTCATTGGAGGAACATTTAGGTCATTTTCGTCCTCCCTAGTCTTATTCTTGTCCAATTAAGGTTTTATGCAATCTTGTGCATCCATTAGGTGTGTTTGTGTCATTGGAAGAACATTTAGGTCATTTTCATCCTCCCTAGGCTTATTCTTGTCCGATTAGGGTTTTTAACCAATCTTGTGCATTCAATAAGTTCATTTGTGTCATTGGATGAACATTTAGGTCATTTTCGTCCTCCCTAGGCTTATTCTTGTCCGATTAGGGTTTTTAACCAATCTTGTGCATTCAATAAGTTCATTTGTGTCATTGGATGAACATTTAGGTCATTTTCGTCCTCCCTAGTCTTATTCTTGTCCAATTAGGGTTTTTATGCAATCTTGTGCATCCAATAGGTGTGTTTGTGTCATTGGAGGAACATTTAGGTCATTTTCGTCCTCCCTAGTCTTATTCTTGTCCAATTAGGGTTTTTATGTAATCTTGTGCATCCAATAGGTGTGTTTATGTCATTGGAAGAACATTTAGGTCATTTTCGTCTTCCCTAGGCTTATTCTTGTTCGATTAGGGTTTTTAACCAATCTTGTGCATTCAATAAGTTCATTTGTGTCATTGGATGAACATTTAGGTCATTTTCGTCCTCCCTAGTCTTATTCTTGTCGAATTAGGGTTTTTATGCAATCTTGTGCATCCAATAGGTGAGTTTGTGTCATTGGAGGAACATTTAGGTCATTTTCGTCCTCCCTAGTCTTATTCTTGTCCAATTAGGGTTTTTAACCAATCTTGTGCATCCAATAAGTTCATTTGTGCCATTGGACGAACATTTAGGTCATTTACGTCCTCCCTAGGCTTATTCTTGTCCAATTAGGGTTTTTAACCAATCTTGTGCATCGAATAAGTTCATTTGTGTCATTGGATGAACATTTAGGTCATTTTCGTCCTCCCTAGGCTTATTCTTGTCCAATTAGGGTTTTTATGCAATCTTGTGCATCCAATAGGTGTGTTTGTGTCATTGGAGGAACATTTAGGTCATTTTCGTCCTCCCTAGTCTTATTCTTGTCCAATTAGGGATTTTATGCAATCTTGTGCATCCAATAGGTGTGTTTGTGTCATTGGTTGAACATTTAGGTCATTTTCGTCCTCCCTAGGCTTATTCTTGTCCAATTAGGGTTTTTAACCAACCTTGTGCATCCAATAAGTTCATTTGTGTCATTGGTGGAACATTTAGGTCATTTACGTCCTCCCTAGTCTTATTCTTGTCCAATTAGGGTTTTTATGCAATCTTGTGCATCCAATAGGTGTGTTTGTGTCATTGGAGGAACATTTAGGTCATTTTCGTCCTCCCTAGTCTTATTCTTGTCCAATTAGGGTTTTTATGCAATTTTGTGCATCCAATAGGTGTGTTTGTGTCATTGGACGAACATTTAGGTCATTTTCGTCCTCCCTTGTCTTATTCTTGTCCAATTAGGGTTTTTATGCAATCTTGTGCATCCAATAGGTGTGTTTGTGTCATTGGACGAACATTTAGGTCATTTCCGTCCTCCCTAGGCTTATTCTTGTCCAATTAGGGTTTTCAACCAATCTTGTGCATCCAATAAGTTCATTTGTGTCATTGGATGAACATTTAGGTCATTTTCGTCCTCCCTAGGCTTATTCTTGTCCAATTAGGGTTTTTAACCAATCTTGTGCATCCAATAAGTTCATTTGTGTCATTGGATGAACATTTAGGTCATTTCCGTCCCCCCTAGGCTTATTCTTGTCCAATTAGGGTTTTTAACCAATCTTGTGCATCCAATAAGTTCATTTGTGTCATTGGATGAACATTTAGGTCATTTTCTTCCTCCCTAGGTTTATTCTTGTCCAATTAGGGTTTTTAACCAATCTTGTGCATCCAATAAGTTCATTTGTGTCATTGGATGAACATTTAGGTCATTTTCGTCCTCCCTAGGCTTATTCTTGTCCAATTAGGGTTTTCAACCAGTCTTGTGCATCCAATAAGTTCATTTGTGTCATTGGATGAACATTTAGGTCATTTTCGTCCTCCCTAGGCTTATTCTTGTCCAATTAGGGTTTTTAACCAATCTTGTGCATCCAATAAGTTCATTTGTGTCATTGGATGAACATTTAGGTCATTTTCGTCCACTCTAGGCTTATTCTTGTCCAATTAGGGTTTTTAACCAATCTTGTGCATCCAATAAGTTCATTTGTGTCATTGGATGAACATTTAGGTCATTTTCGTCCTCCCTAGGCTTATTCTTGTCCAATTAGGGTTTTTAACCAATCTTGTGCATCCAATATGTTCATTTGTGTCATTGGATGAACATTTAGGTCCTTTTTGTCCTCCCTAGTCTTATTCTTGTCCAATTAGGGTTTTTATGCAATCTTGTGCATCCAATAGGTGTGTTTGTGTCATTGGATGAACATTTAGGTCATTTTCGTTCTCCCTATGCTTATTCTTGTCCAATTAGGGTTTTTAACCAATCTTGTGCATACAATAAGTTCATTTGTGTCATTGGATGAACATTTAGGTCATTTTCGTCCTCCCTAGTCTTATTCTTGTCCAATTAGGGTTTTTATGCAATCTTGTGCATCCAATAGGTGTGTTTGTGTCATTGGAGGAACATTTAGGTCATTTTCGTCCTCCCTAGGCTTATTCGTGTCCAATTAGGGTTTTTAACCAATCTTGTGCATCCAATAAGTTCATTTGTGTCATTGGATGAACATTTAGGTCATTTTCGTCCTCCCTAGTCTTATTCTTGTCCAATTAGGGTTTTTATGCAATCTTGTCCATCCAATAGGTGTGTTTGTGTCATTGGAGGAACATTTAGGTCATTTTCGTCCTCCCTAGTCTTATTCTTGTCCAATTAGGGTTTTTGCGCAATCTTGTGCATCCAATAGGTGTGTTTGTGTCATTGGACGAACATTTAGGTCATTTTCGTCCTCCTTAGGCTTATTCTTGTCCAATTAGGGGTTTTAACCAATCTTGTGCAACCAATAAGTTCATTTGTGTCATTGGATGAACATTTAGGTCATTTTCGTCCTCCCTAGTCTTATTCTTGTCCAATTAGGGTTTTAAGCAATCTTGTGCATCCAATATGTGTGTTTGTGTCATTGGATGAACATTTAGGTAATTTTCGTCCTCCCTATGCTTATTCTTGTCCAATTAGGGTTTTTAAGAAATCTTGTTCATACAATAAGTTCATTTGTGTCATTGGATGAACATTTAAGTCATTTTCGTCCTCCCTAGTCATATTCTTGTCCAATTAGGGTTTTTATGCAATCTTGTGCATCCAATAGGTGTGTTTGTGTCATTGGACGAACATTTAGGTCATTTTCGTCCTCCCTAGGCTTATTCTTGTCCAATTAGGGTTTTTAACCAATCTTGTGCATCCAATAAGTTCATTTGTGTCATTGGATGAACATTTAGGTCATTTTCGTCCTCCCTAGTCTTATTCTTGTCCAATTAGGGTTTTTATGCAATCTTGTGCATCCAATAGGTGTGTTTGTGTCATTGGAAGAACATTTAGGCCATTTTCATCCTCCCTAGGCTTATTCTTGTCCGATTAGGGTTTTTAACCAATCTTGTGCATTCAATAAGTTCATTTGTGTCATTGGATGAACATTTAGGTCATTTTCGTCCTCCCTAGTCTTATTCTTTTCCAATTAGGGTTTTAAGCAATCTTGTGCATCCAATATGTGGGTTTGTGTCATTGGATGAACGTTTAGGTCATTTTCGTCCTCCCTATGCTTATTCTTGTCCAATTAGGGTTTTTAACCAATCTTGTGCATCCAATAAGTTCATTTGTGTCATTGGATGAACATTTAGGTCATTTTCGTCCTCCCTAGTCTTATTCTTGTCCAATTAGGGTTTTTATGCAATCTTGTGAATCCAATAGGTGTGTTTGTGTCATTGGAAGAACATTTAGGTCATTTTCGTCCTCCCTAGGCTTATTCTTGTCCGATTAGGGTTTTTAACCAATCTTGTGCATTCAATAAGTTCATTTGTGTCATTGGATGAACATTTAGGTCATTTTCGTCCTCCCTAGTCTTATTCTTGTCCAATTAGGGTTTTAAGCAATCTTGTGCATCCAATATGTTGGTTTGTGTCATTGGATGAACGTTTAGGTCATTTTCGTCCTCCCTATGCTTATTCTTGTCCAATTAGGGTTTTTAACCAATCTTGTGCATCCAATAAGTTCATTTGTGTCATTGGATGAACATTTAGGTCATTTTCGTCCTCCCTTGTCTTATTCTTGTCCAATTAGGGTTTTTATGCAATCTTGTGCATCCAATAGGTGTGTTTGTGTCATTGGATGAACATTTAGGTCATTTTCGTCCTCCCTAGTCTTATTCTTGTCCAATTAGGGTTTTTATTCAATCTTGTGCATCCAATAGGTGTGTTTGTGTCATTGGACGAACATTTAGGTCATTTTCGTCCTCCCTAAGCTTATTCTTGTCCAATTAGGGTTTTTAACCAATCTTGTGCATCCAATAAGTTCATTTGTGTCATTGGATGAACATTTAGGTCATTTTCGTCCTCCCTAGTCTTATTCTTGTCCAATTAGGGTTTTTATGCAATCTTGTGCATCGAATAGGTGTGTTTGTGTCATTGGAGGAACATTTAGGTCATTTTCGTCCTCCCTAGTCTTATTGTTGTCCAATTAGGGTTTTAAGCAATCTTGTGCATCCAATATGTGGGTTTGTGTCATTGGATGAACATTTAGGTCATTTTCGTCCTCCCTATGCTTATTCTTGTCCAATTAGGGTTTTTAACCAATCTTGTGCATCCAATAAGTTCATTTGTGTCATTGGATGAATATTTAGGTTATTTTCGTCCTCCCTAGTCTTATTCTTGTCCAATTAGGGTTTTTATGCAATCTTGTGCATCCAATTGGTGTGTTTGTGTCATTGGACGAACATTTAGGTCATTTTCGTCCTCTCTAGGCTTATTCTTGTCCAATTAGGGTTTTTAACCAATCTTGTGAATCTAATAAGTTCATTTGTGTCATTGGATGAACATTTAGGTCATTTTCGTCCTCCCTAGTCTTATTCTTGTCCAATTAGGGTTTTTATGCAATCTTGTGCATCCAATAGGTGTGTTTGTGTCATTGGAGGAACATTTAGGTCATTTTCGTCCTCCCTAGTCTTATTCTTGTCCAATTAGGGTTTTTGCGCAATCTTGTGCATCCAATATGTGTGTTTGTGTCATTGGACGAACATTTAGGTCATTTTCGTCCTCCCTAGGCTTATTCTTGTCCAATTAGGGGTTTTAACCAATCTTGTGCATCCAATAAGTTCATTTGCGTCATTGGATCAACATTTAGGTCATTTTCGTCCTCCCTAGTCTTTTTCTTGTCCAATTAGGGTTTTAAGCAATCTTGTGCATCCAATATGTGTGTTTGTGTCATTGGATGAACATTTAGGTCATTTTTGTTCTCCCTATGCTTATTCTTGTCCAATTAGGGTTTTTAACCAATCTTGTGCATCCAATAAGTTCATTTGTGTCATTGGATGAACATTTAGGTCATTTTCGTCCTCCCTAGTCTTATTCTTGTCGAATTAAGGTTTTTATGCAATCTTGTGCATCCAATAGGTGTGTTTGTGTCATTGAAGGAACATTTAGGTCATTTTCGTCCTCCCTAGGCTTATTCTTGTCCAATTAGGGTTTTTAACCAATCTTGTGCATCCAATAAGTTCATTTGTGTCATTGGATGAACATTTAGGTCATTTTCGTCCTCCCTAGTCTTATTCTTGTCCAATTAGGGTTTTTATGCAATCTTGTGCATCCAATAGGTGTGTTTGTGTCATTGGACGAACATTTAGGTCATTTTCGCCCTCCCTAGGCTTATTCTTGTCCAATTAGGGTTTTTAACCAATCTTGTGCTTCCAATAAGTTCATTTGTGTCATTGGATGAACATTTAGGTCATTTTCGTCCTCCCTAGGCTTATTCTTGTCCAATTAGGGTTTTTAACCAATCTTGTGCATCCAATAAGTTCACTTGTGTCATTGGATGAACATTTAGGTCATTTTCGTCCTCCCTAGTCTTATTCTTGTCCAATTAGGGTTTTAAGCAATCATGTGCATCCAATATGTGTGTTTGTGTCATTGGACGAACATTTAGGTCATTTTCGTCCTCCCTATGCTTATTCTTGTCCAATTAGGGTTTTTAACCAATCTTGTGCATCCAATAAGTTCATTTGTGTCATTGGATGAACATTTAGGTCATTTTCGTCTTCCCTAGGATTATTCTTGTCCAATTAGGGTTTTTAACCAATCTTGTGCATCCAATAGGTGTGTTTGTGTCATTGGATAAACATTTAGGTCATTTTCATCCTCCCTAGTCTTATTCTTGTCCAATTAGGGTTTTAATGTAATCTTGTGCATCCAATAGGTGTGTTTGTGTCATTGGACGAACATTTAGGTCATTTCGCCCTCCCTAGGCATATTATTGTCCAATTAGGGTTTTTAACCAATCTTGTGCATCCAATAAGTTCATTTGTGTCATTGGATGAACATTTAGGTCATTTTCGTCCTCCCTAGGCTTATTCTTGTCCAATTAGGG
>JBBPBR010000320.1:41164-60638 GCA_037974775.1 Cicer pinnatifidum
CCTAGGCATATTATTGTCCAATTAGGGTTTTTAACCAATCTTGTGCATCCAATAAGTTCATTTGTGTCATTGGATGAACATTTAGGTCATTTTCGTCCTCCCTAGGCTTATTCTTGTCCAATTAGGGTTTTTAACCAATCTTGTGCATCCAATAAGTTCATTTGTGTCATTGGATGAACATTTAGGTCATTTTCGTCCTCCCTAGTCTTATTCTTGTCCAATTAGGGTTTTAAGCAATCTTGTGCATCCAATATGTATGTTTGTGTCATTGGATGAACATTTAGGTCATTTTCGTTCTCCCTATGCTTATTCTTGTCCAATTAGGGTTTTTAACCAATCTTGTGCATCCAATAAGTTCATTTGTGTCATTGGACGAACATTTAGGTCATTTTCGTCCTCCCTAGTCTTATTCTTGTCCAATTAGGGTTTTAAGCAATCTTGTGCATCCAATATGTGTGTTTGTGTCATTGGATGAACATTTAGGTAATTTTCGTCCTCCCTATGCTTATTCTTGTCCAATTAGGGTTTTTAAGAAATCTTGTTCATACAATAAGTTCATTTGTGTCATTGGATGAACATTTAAGTCATTTTCGTCCTCCCTAGTCATATTCTTGTCCAATTAGGGTTTTTATGCAATCTTGTGCATCCAATAGGTGTGTTTGTGTCATTGGACGAACATTTAGGTCATTTTCGTCCTCCCTAGGCTTATTCTTGTCCAATTAGGGTTTTTAACCAATCTTGTGCATCCAATAAGTTCATTTGTGTCATTGGATGAACATTTAGGTCATTTTCGTCCTCCCTAGTCTTATTCTTGTCCAATTAGGGTTTTTATGCAATCTTGTGCATCCAATAGGTGTGTTTGTGTCATTGGATAAACGTTTAGGTCATTTTCGTCCTCCCTAGGCTTATTCTTGTCCAATTAGGGTTTTTAACCAATCTTGTGCATCCAATAAGTTCATTTGTGTCATTGGATGAACATTTAGGTCATTTTCGTCCTCCCTAGGCTTATTCTTGTCCAATTAGGGTTTTAAGCAATCTTGTGCATCCAATATGTGTGTTTGTGTCATTGGACGAAATTTTAGGTCATTTTCGTCCTCCCTAGGCTTATTCTTGTCCAATTAGGGTTTTTAACCAATCTTGTGCATCCAATAAGTTCATTTGTGTCATTCGATGAACATTTAGGTCATTTTCGTCCTCCCTAGTCTTATTCTTGTCCAATTAGGGTTTTAAGCAATCTTGTGCATCAAATATGTGTGTTTGTGTCATTGGATGAACATTTAGGTAATTTTCGTCCTCCCAATGCTTATTCTTTTCCAATTAGGGTTTTTAAAAAAATCTTGTGCATACAGTAAGTTCATTTGTGTCATTGGATGAACATTTAGGTCATTTTCGTCCTCCCTAGTCTTATTCTTGTTGAATTAGGGTTTTTATGCAATCTTGTGCATCCAATAGGTGTGTTTGTGTCATTGGAGGAACATTTAGGTCATTTTCGTCCTCCCTAGTCTTATTCTTGTCCAATTAGGGTTTTTATGCAATCTTGTGCATCCAATAGGTGTGTTTGTGTCATTGGACGAAATTTTAGGTCATTTTCGTCCTCCCTAGGCTTATTCTTGTCCAATTAGGGTTTTTAACCAATCTTGTGCATCCAATAAGTTCATTTGTGTCATTGGATGAACATTTAGGTCATTTTCGTCCTCCCTAGTCTTATTCTTGTCCAATTAGGGTTTTTATGCAATCTTGTGCATCCAATAGGTGTGTTGGTGTCATTGGACGAACATTTAGGTCATTTTCGTCATCCCTTGGCTTATTCTTGTCCAATTAGGGTTTTTAACCAATCTTGTGCATCCAATAAGTTCATTTGTGTCATTTGATGAACATTTAGGTCATTTTCGTCCTCCCTAGTCTTATTCTTGTCCAATTAGGGTTTTTATGCAATCTTGTGCATCCAATAGGTGTGTTGGTGTCATTGGACGAACATTTAGGTCATTTTCGTCATCCCTAGGCTTATTCTTGTCCAATTAGGGTTTTTAACCAATCTTGTGCATCCAATAAGTTCATTTGTGTCATTGGATGAACATTTAGGTCATTTTCGTCCTCCCTAGTCTTATTCTTGTCCAATTAGGGTTTTTATGCAATCTTGTGCATCCAATAGGTGTGTTTGTGTCATTGGACGGACATTTAGGTCATTTTCGTCTTCCCTAGGCTTATTCTTGTCCAATTAGGGTTTTTAACCAATCTTGTGCATCCAATAGGTGTGTTTGTGTCATTGGATAAACATTTAGGTCATTTTCGTCCTCCCTAGTCTTATTCTTGTCCAATTAGGGTTTTTAACCAATCTTGTGCATCCAATAGGTGTGTTTGTTTCATTGGATAAACATTTAGGTCATTTTCGTCCTCCCTAGTCTTATTCTTGTCCAATTAGGGTTTTTATGCAATCTTGTGCATCCAAAAGGTGTATTTGTGTCATTGGACAGACATTTAGGTCATCTTCGTCCTCCCTAGGCTTATTCTTGTCCAATTAGGGTTTTTAACCAATCTTGTGCATCCAATAAGTTCATTTGTGTCATTGGAAGAACATTTAGGTCATTTTCGTCTTCCCTAGGCTTATTCTTGTCCAATTAGGGTTTTTAACCAATCTTGTGCATCCAATAGGTGTGTTTGTGTCATTGGATAAACATTTAGGTCATTTTCGTCCTCCTTAGTCTTATTCTTGTCCAATTAGGGTTTTTATGCAATCTTGTGCATCCAATAGGTGTGTTTGTGTCATTGGACGAACATTTAGGTCATTTTCGTCTTCCCTAGGCTTATTCTTGTCCAATTAGGGTTTTTAACCAATCTTGTGCATCCAATAGGTGTGTTTGTGTCATTGGATAATCATTTAGGTCATTTTCGTCCTCCCTAGTCTTATTCTTGTCCAATTAGGGTTTTTATGCAATCTTGTGCATCCAATAGGTGTGTTTGTGTCATTGGACGAACATTTAGGTCATTTTCGTCCTCCCTAGGCTTATTCTTGTCCAATTAGGGTTTTTAACCAACCTTGTGCATCCAATAAGTTCATTTGTGTCATTGGTTGAACATTTAGGTCATTTTGATCCTCCCTAGGCTTATTCTTGTCCAATTAGGGTTTTTAACCAACCTTGTGTATCCAATAAGTTCATTTGTGTCATTGGTGGAACATTTAGTTCATTTACGTCCTCCCTAGTCTTATTCTTGTCCAATTAGGGTTTTTATGCAATCTTGTGCATCCAATAGGTGTGTTTGTGTCATTGGAGGAACATTTAGGTCATTTTCGTCCTCCCTAGTCTTATTCTTGTCCAATTAGGGTTTTAAGCAATCTTGTGCATCCAATATGTGTGTTTGTGTCATTGGATGAACATTTAGGTCATTTTCGTCCTCCCTATGCTTATTCTCTTCCAATTAGGGTTTTTAACCAATCTTGTGCATCCAATAAGTTCATTTGTGTCATTGGATGAACATTTAGGTCATTTACGTCCTCCCTAGGCTTATTCTTGTCCAATTAGGGTTTTTAACCAATCTTGTGCATCCAATAAGTTCATTTGTGTCATTGGATGAACATTTAGGTCATTTTCGTCCTCACTAGGCTTATTCTTGTCCAATTAGGGTTTTTATGCAATCTTGTGCATCCAATAGGTGTCTTTGTGTCATTGGACGAACATTTAGGTCATTTTCGTCCTCCCTAGGCTTATTCTTGTCCAATTAGGGTTTTTAACCAATCTTGTGCATCAAATAAGTTCATTTGTGTCATTGGATGAACATTTAGGTCATTTTCGTCCTCCCTAGGCTTATTCTTGTCCAATTAGGGTTTTTAACCAATTTTGTGCATCCAATAAGTTCATTTGTGTCCTTGGATGAACATTTAGGTCATTTTCGTCCTCCCTAGACTTATTCTTGTCCAATTAGGGTTTTTATGCAATCTTGTGCATCCAATAGGTGTGTTTGTGTCATTGGACGAACATTTAGGTCATTTTCGTCCTCCCTAGGCTTATTCTTGTCCAATTAGGGTTTTTAACCAATCTTGTGCATCCAATAAGTTCATTTGTGTCATTGGAGGAACATTTAGGTCATTTTCGTCCTCCCTAGTCTTATTCTTGTCCAATTAGGGTTTTTATGCAATCTTGTGCATCCAATAGGTGTGTTTATCTCATTGGACGAACATTTAGGTCATTTTCGTCCTCCCTAGGCTTATTCTTGTCCAATTAGGGTTTTAAGCAATCTTGTGCGTCCAATATGTGTGTTTGTGTAATTGGATGAACATTTAGGTAATTTTCGTCCTCCCTATGCTTATTCTTGTCCAATTAGGGTTTTTTAACCAATCTTGTGTATACAATAAGTTCATTTGTGTCATTGGATGAACATTTAGGTCATTTTCGTCCTCCCTAGTCTTATTCTTGTCCAATTAGGGTTTTTATGCAATCTTGTGTATCCAATAGGTGTGTTTGTGTCATTGGAGGAACATTTAGGTCATTTTCGTCCTCCCTAGTCTTATTCTTGTCCAATTAGGGATTTTATGCAATCTTGTGCATCCAATAGGTGTGTTTGTGTCATTGGACGAACATTTAGGTCATTTTCGTCCTCCCTAACCTTATTCTTGTCCAATTAGGGTTTTTAACCAATCTTGTGCATCCAATAAGTTCATTTGTGTCATTGGATGAACATTTTGGTCATTTTTGTCCTCCCTAGGCTTATTCTTGTGCAATTAGGGTTTTTAACCAATCTTGTGCATCCAATAAGTTCATTTGTGTCATTGGATGAACATTTAGGTCATTTTCGTCCTCCCTAGGCTTATTCTTGTCCAATTAGGGTTTTTAACCAATCTTGTGCATCCAATAAGTTCATTTGTGTCATTGGATGAACATTTAGGTCATTTTCGTCCTCCCTAGTCTTATTCTTGTCCAATTAGGGTTTTTATGCAATCTTGTGCATCCAATAGGTGTGTTTGTGTCATTGGAGGAACATTTAGGTCATTTTCGTCCTCCCTAGTCTTATTCTTGTCCAATTAGGGTTTTTAACCAACCTTGTGCATCCAATAAGTTCATTTGTGTCATTGGTGGAACATTTAGGTCATTTACGTCATCCCTAGTCTTATTCTTGTCCAATTAGGGTTTTTATGCAATCTTGTGCATCCAATAGGTGTGTTTGTGTCATTGGACGAACATTTAGGTCATTTTCGTCCTCCCTAGGCTTATTCTTGTCCAATGAGGTTTTTAACCAATCATGTGCATACAATAAGTTCATTTGTGTCATTGGATGAACATTTAGGTCATTTTCGTCCTCCCTAGTCTTATTCTTGTTCAATTAGGGTTTTTATGCAATCTTGTGCATCCAATAGGTGTGTTTGTGTCATTGGAGGAACATTTAGGTCATTTTCGTCCTCCCTAGTCTTATTCTTGTCCAATTAGGGATTTTATGCAATCTTGTGCATCCAATAGGTGTGTTTGTGTCATTGGACGAACATTTAGGTCATTTTCGTCCTCCCTAGGCTTATTCTTGTCCAATTAGGGTTTTTAACCAATCTTGTGCATCCAATAAGTTCATTTGTGTCATTGAATGAACATTTAGGTCATTTTTGTCCTCCCTAGTCTTATTCTTGTCTAATTAGGGTTTTTATGCAATCTTGTGCATCCAATACGTTCATTTGTGTCATTGGATGAACATTTAGGTCATTTTCGTCCTCTCTAGTCTTATTCTTCTCCAATTAGGGTTTTTATGCAATCTTGTGCATCCAATAGGTGTGTTTGTGTCATTGGAGGAACATTTAGGTCATTTTCGTCCTCCCTAGTCTTATTCTTGTCCAATTAGGGATTTTATGCAATCTTGTGCATCCAATAGGTGTGTTTGTGTCATTGGACGAACATTTAGGTCATTTTCGTCCTCCCAAGGCTTATTCTTGTCCAATTAGGGTTTTTAACCAATCTTGTGCATCCAATAGGTGTGTTTGTGTCATTGGAGGAACATTTAGGTCATTTTCGTCCTCCCTAGTCTTATTCTTGTCCAATTAGGGATTTTATGCAATCTTGTGCATCCAATAGGTGTGTTTGTGTCATCAGACGAACATTTAGGTCATTTTCGTCCTCCCTAGGCTTATTCTTGTCCAATTAGGGTTTTTAACCAATCTTGTGCATCCAATAGGTGTGTTTGTGTCATTGGAGGAACATTTAGGTCATTTTCGTCCTCCCTAGTCTTATTCTTGTCCAATTAGGGATTTTATGCAATCTTGTGCATCCAATAGGTGTGTTTGTGTCATTGGACGAACATTTAGGTCATTTTCGTCCTCCCTAGGCTTATTCTTGTCCAATTAGGGTTTTTAACCAATCTTGTGCATCCAATAAGTTCATTTGTGTCATTGGATTAACATTTAGGTCATTTTCGTCCTCCCTAGGCTTATTCTTGTCTAATTAGGGTTTTTAACCAATCTTGTGCATCCAATAAGTTCATTTGTGTCATTGGATGAACATTTAGGTCATTTTCGTCCTCCATAGGCTTATTCTTGTCCAATTAGGGTTTTTAACCAATCTTGTGCATCCAATAAGTTCATTTGTGTCATTGGATGAACATTTAGGTCATTTTCGTCCTCCCTAGGCTTATTCTTGTCCAATTAGGGTTTTTATGTAATCTTGTGCATCCAATAGGTGTGTTTGTGTCATTGGACGAACATTTAGGTCATTTTCGTCCTCCCTAGGCTTATTCTTGTCCAATTAGGGTTTTTATGCAATCTTGTGCATGCAATTGGTGTATTTGTGTCATTGGACGAACATTTAGGTCATTTTCTTCCTCCCTAGGCTTATTCTTGTTCAATTAGGGTTTTTAACCAACCTTGTGCATCCAATAAGTTCATTTGTGTCACTGGTTGAACATTTAGGTCATTTTCGTCCTCCCTAGGCTTATTCTTGTACAATTTGGGTTTTTAACCAACCTTGTGCATCCAATAAGTTCATTTGTGTCATTGGTGGAACATTTAGGTCATTTACGTCCTCCCTAGTCTTATTCTTGTCCAATTAGGGTTTTTATGCAATCTTGTGCATCCAATAGGTGTGTTTGTGTCATTGGACGAACATTTAGGTCATTTTCGTCCTCCCTAGGCTTATTCTTGTCCAATTAGGGTTTTTAACCAATCTTGTGCATACAATAAGTTCATTTGTGTCATTGGATGAACATTTAGGTCATTTTCGTCCTCCCTAGTCTTATTCTTGTCCAGTTATGGTTTTTATGCAATCTTGTGCATCCAATAGGTGTGTTTGTGTCATTGGAGGAACATTTAGGTCATTTTCGTCCTCCCTAGTCTTATTCTTGTCCAATTAGGGATTTTATGCAATCTTGTGCATCCAATAGGTGTGTTTGTGTCATTGGACGAACATTTAGGTCATTTTCGTCCTCCCTAGGCTTATTCTTGTCCAATTAGGGTTTTTAACCATTCTTGTGCATACAATAAGTTCATTTGTGTCATTGGATGAACATTTAGGTCATTTTCGTCCTCCCTAGTCTTATTCTTGTCCAGTTAGGGTTTTTATGCAATCTTGTGCATCCAATAGGTGTGTCTGTGTCATTGGAGGTACATTTAGGTCATTTTCGTCCTCCCTAGTCTTATTCTTGTCCAATTAGGGATTTTATGCAATCTTGTGCATCCAATAGGTGTGTTTGTGTCATTGGACGAACATTTAGGTCATTTTCGTCCTCCCTAGGCTTATTCTTGTCCAATTAGGGTTTTTAACCAATCTTGTGCATCCAATAAGTTCATTTGTGTCATTGGATGAACATTTAGGTCATTTTCGTCCTCCCAAGTCTTATTCTTGTCCAATTAGGGTTTTTATGCAATCTTGTGCATCCAATATGTGGGTTTGTGTCATTGGATGAACATTTAGGTCATTTTCGTCCTCCCTATGCTTATTCTTGTCCAATTAGGGTTTTTAACCAATCTTGTGCATCCAATAAGTTCATTTGTGTCATTGGATGAACATTTAGGTCATTTTCGTCCTCCCTAGTCTTATTCTTGTCCAATTAGGGTTTTATGCAATCTTGTGCATCCAATAGGTGTGTTTGTGTCATTGGACGAACATTTAGGTCATTTTCGTCCTCCCTAGGCTTATTCTTGTCCAATTAGGGTTTTTAACCAATCTTGTGCATCCAATAAGTTCATTTGTGTCATTGGATGAACATTTAGGTCATTTTCGTCCTCCTAGGCCTATTCATATCCAATTAGGGATTTTAACCAACCTTGTGCATCCAATAAGTTCATTTGTGTCATTGGTGGAACATTTAGGTCATTTACGTCCTCCCTAGTCTTATTCTTGTCCAATTAGGGTTTTTATGCAATCTTGTGCATCCAATAGGTGTGTTTGTGTCATTGGAGGAACATTTAGGTCATTTTCGTCCTCCCTAGTCTTATTGTTGTCGAATTAGGGTTTTTATGCAATCTTGTGCATCCAATAGGTGTGTTTGTGTCATTGGAGGAACATTTAGGTCATTTTCGTCCTCCCTAGTCTTATTGTTGTCCAATTAGGGTTTTTATGCAATCTTGTGCATCCAATAGGTGTGTTTGTGTCATTGGACGAACATTTAGGTCATTTTCGTCCTCCCTAGCCTTATTCTTGTCCAATTAGGGTTTTTAACCAATCTTGTGCATCCAATAAGTTCATTTGTGTCATTGGATGAACATTTAGGTCATTTTCGTCCTCCCTAGGCTTATTCTTGTCCAATTAGGGTTTTTAACTAATCTTGTGCATCCAATAAGTTCATTTGTGTCATTGGATGAACATTTAGATCATTTTCGTCCTCCCTAGGCTTATTCTTGTCCAATTAGGGTTTTTAACCAATCTTGTGCTTCCAATAAGTTCATTTGTGTCATTGGATGAACATTTAGGTCATTTTCGTCCTCCCTAGGCTTGTTCTTGTCTAATTAGGGTTTTTAACCAATCTTGTGCATCCAATAAGTTCATTTGTGTCATTGGATGAACATTTCGGTCATTTTCGTCCTCCCTAGGCTTATTCTTGTCCAATTAGGGTTTTTAACCAATCTTGTGCATCCAATAAGTTCATTTGTGTCATTCGATGAACATTTAGGTCATTTTCGTCCTCCCTAGCCTTATTCTTGTCCAATTAGGGTTTTTAACCAATCTTGTGCATCCAATAAGTTCATTTGTGTCATTGGATGAACATTTAGGTCATTTTCGTCCTCCCTAGGCTTATTCTTGTCCAATTAGGGTTTTTAACTAATCTTGTGCATCCAATAAGTTCATTTGTGTCATTGGATGGACATCTATGTCATCTTCGTCCTCCCAAGGCTTATTCTTGTCCAATTAGGGTTTTTAACCAATCTTGTGCATCCAATAGGTGTGTTTGTGTCATTGGATGAACATTTAGGTCATTTTCGTCCTCCCTAGTCTTATTCTTGTCCAATTAGGGTTTTAAGCAATCTTGTGCATCCAATATGTGGGTTTGTGTCATTGGACGAACATTTAGGTCATTTTCGTACTCCCTATGCTTATTCTTGTCCAATTAGGGTTTTTAACCAATCTTGTGCATCCAATAAGTTCATTTGTGTCATTGGATGAACATTTAGGTCATTTTCGTCCTCCCTAGTCTTATTCTTGTCCAATTAGGGTTTTTATGCAATCTTGTGCATCCAATAGGTGTGTTTGTGTCATTGGAGGAACATTTAGGTCATTTTCGTCCTCCCTAGTCTTATTCTTGTCCAATTAGGGTTTTTATGCAATCTTGTGCATCCAATAGGTGTGTTTGTGTCATTGGACGAACATTTAGGTCATTTTCGTCCTCCCTAGGCTTATTTTTGTCCAATTAGAGTTTTTAACCAATCTTGTGCTTCCAATAAGTTCATTTGTGTCATTGGATGAACATTTAGGTCATTTTCGTCCTCCCTAGGCTTATTCTTGTCCAATTAGGGTTTTTATGCAATCTTGTGCATCCAATAGGTGTGTTTGTGTCATTGGACAAACATTTAGCTCATTTTCGTCCTCCCTAGGCTTATTCTTGTCCAATTAGGGTTTTTAACCAATCTTGTGCATCCAATAAGTTCATTTGTGTCATTGGATGAACATTTAGGTCATTTTCGTCCTCCCTAGTCTTATTCTTGTCCAATTAGGGTTTTTATGCAATCTTGTGCATCCAATAGGTGTGTTTGTGTCATTGGAGGAACATTTAGGTCATTTTCGTCCTCCCTAGTCTTATTCTTGTCCAATTAGGGATTTTATGCAATCTTGTGCATTCAATAGGTGTGTTTGTGTCATTGGACGAACATTTAGGTCATTTTCGTCCTCCCTAGGCTTATTCTTGTCCAATTAGGGTTTTTAACCAATCTTGTGCTTCCAATAAGTTCATTTGTGTCATTGGATGAACATTTAGGTCATTTTCGTCCTCCCTAGGCTTATTCTTGCCCAATTAGGGTTTTTATGCAATCTTGTGCATCCAATAGGTGTGTTTGTGTCATTGGACAAACATTTAGGTCATTTTCGTCCTCCCTAGGCTTATTCTTGTCCAATTAAGGTTTTTAACCAATCTTGTGCATCCAATAAGTTCATTTGTGTCATTGGATGAACATTTATGTCATTTTCGTCCTCCCTAGGCTTATTCTTGTCCAATTAGGGTTTTTAACCAATCTTGTGCATCCAATAAGTTCATTTGTGTCATTGGATGAACATTTAGGTCATTTTCGTCATCCCTAGTCTTATTCTTGTCCAATTAGGGTTTTAAGCAATCTTGTGCATCAAATATGTGTGTTTTTGTCATTGGAAGAACATTTAGGTCATTTTCGTCCTCCCTATGCTTATTCTTGTCCAATTAGGGTTTTTAACCAATCCTGTGCATCCAATAAGTTCATTTGTGTCATTGGATGAACATTTAGGTCATTTTCGTCCTCCCTAGTCTTATTCTTGTCCAATTAGGGTTTTTATGCAATCTTGTGCATCCAATAGGTGTGTTTGTGTCATTGGAGGAACATTTAGGTCATTTTCGTCCTCCCTAGTCTTATTCATGTCCAATTAGGGTTTTTATCCAATCTTGTGCATCCAATAGGTGTGTTTGTATCATTGGACGAACATTTAGGTCATTTTCGTCCTCCCTAGGCTTATTCTTGTCCAATTAGGGTTTTTAACCAATCTTGTGCATCCAATAAGTTCATTTGTGTCATTGGATGAACATTTAGGTCATTTTCGTCATCCCTAGTCTTATTCTTGTCCAATTAGGGTTTTAAGCAATCTTGTGCATCCAATATGTGTGTTTGTGTCATTGGATGAACATTTAGGTCATTTTCGTCCTCCCTATGCTTATTCTTGTCCAATTAGGGTTTTTAACCAATCTTGTGCATCCAATAAGTTCATTTGTGTCATTGGATGAACGTTTAGGTCATTTTCGTCCTCCCTAGTCTTATTCTTGTCGAATTAGGGTTTTTATGCAATCTTGTGCATCCAATAGGTGTGCTTGTGTCATTGAAGGAACATTTTGGTCATTTTCGTCCTCCCTAGCCTTATTCTTTTCCAATTAGGGTTTTTAACCAATCTTGTGCATCCAATAAGTTCATTTGTGTCATTGGATGAACATTTAGGTCATTTTCGTCCTCCCTAGTCTTATTCTTGTCCAATTAGGGTTTTTATGCAATCTTGTGCATCCAATAGGTGTGTTTGTGTCATTGGAGGAACATTTAGGTCATTTTCGTCCTCCCTAGTCTTATTCTTGTCCAATTAGGGATTTTATGCAATCTTGTGCGTCCAATAGGTGTGTTTGTGTCATTGGACGAACATTTAGGTCATTTTCGTCCTCCCTAGGCTTATTCTTGTCCAATTAGGGTTTTTAACCAATCTTGTGCTTCCAATAAGTTCATTTGTGTCATTGGATGAACATTTAGGTCATTTTCGTCCTCCCTAGGCTTATTCTTGTCCAATTAGGGTTTTTAACTAATCTTGTGCATCCAATAAGTTCATTTGTGTCAATGGATGAACATTTAGGTCATTTTCGTCCTCCCTAGGCTTATTCTTGTCCAATTAGGGTTTTTAACCAATCTTGTGCATCCAATAAGTTCATTTGTGTCATTGGATGAACATTTAGGTCATTTTCGTCCTCCCTAGGCTTATTCTTGTCCAATTAGGGTTTTTAACCAATCTTGTGCATCCAATAAGTTCATTTGTGTCATTGGATGAACATTTAGGTCATTTTCGTCCTCCCTAGGCTTATTCTTGTCCAATTACGGGTTTTAGCCAATCTTGTGCAACCAATAAGTTCATTTGTGTCATTGGAGGAACATTTAGGTCACTTTCGTCCTCTCTAGGCTTATTCTTGTCCAATTAGGATTTTTAACCAATCTTGTGCATCCAATAGGTGTGTTTGTGTCATTGGAGGAACATTTAGGTCATTTTCGTCCTCCCTAGTCTTATTCTTGTCCAATTAGGGTTTTTATGCAATCTTGTGCATCCAATAGGTGCGTTTGTGTCATTGGATGAACATTTAGGTCATTTTCGTCCTCCCTAGTCTTATTCTTGTCCAATTAGGGTTTTTATGCAATCTTGTGCATCCAATAGGTGTGTTTGTGTCATTGGACGAACATTTAGGTCATTTTCGTCCTCCCTAGGCTTATTCTTGTCCTATTAGGGTTTTTTACCAATCTTGTGCATCCAATAAGTTCATTTGTGTCATTGGATGAACATTTAGGTCATTTTCGTCCTCCCTAGTCTTATTCTTGTCCAATTAGGGTTTTTATGCAATCTTGTGCATCCAATAGGTGTGTTTGTGTCATTGGAGGAACATTTAGGTCATTTTCGTCCTCCCTAGTCTTATTCTTGTCCAATTAGGGTTTTTATGCAATCTTGTGCATCCAATAGGTGTGTTTGTGTCATTGGAAGAACATTTAGGTCATTTTCATCCTCCCTAGGCTTATTCTTGTCCGATTAGGGTTTTTAACCAATCTTGTGCATTCAATAAGTTCATTTGTGTCATTGGATGAACATTTAGGTAATTTTCGTCCTCCCTAGCCTTATTCTTGTCCAATTAGGGTTTTAAGCAATCTTGTGCATCCAATATGTGGGTTTGTGTCATTGGATGAACGTTTAGGTCATTTTCGTCCTCCCTATGCTTATTCTTGTCCAATTAGGGTTTTTATGCAATCTTGTGCATCCAATAGGTGTGTTTGTGTCATTGGAGGAACATTTAGGTCATTTTCGTCCTCCCTAGTCTTATTCTTGTCCAATTAGGGTTTTTATGCAATCTTGTGCATCCAATAGGTGTGTTTGTGTCATTGGACGAACATTTAGGTCATTTTTGTCATCCCTAGTCTTATTCTTGTCCAATTAGTGTTTTAAGCAATCTTGTGCATCCAATATGTGTGTTTGTGTCATTGGATGAACTTTTAGGTCATTTTCGTCCTCCCTATGCTTATTCTTGTCCAATTAGGGTTTTTAACCAATCTTGTGCATCCAATAAGTTCATTTGTGTCATTGGATGAACATTTAGGTCATTTACGTCCTCCCTAGGCTTATTCTTGTCCAATTAGGGTTTTTAACCAATCTTGTGCATCCAATAAGTTCATGTCATTGGACGAACATTTAGGTCATTTTCGTCTTCCCTAGGCTTATTCTTGTCCAATTAGGACTTTTAACCAATCTTGTGCATCCAATAAGTTCATTTGTGTCCTTGGATGAACATTTAGGTCATTTTCGTCATCCCTAGTCTTATTCTTGTCCAATTAGTGTTTTTATGCAATCTTGTGCATCCAATAGGTGTGTTTGTGTCATTGAAGGAACATTTAGGTCATTTTCGTCCTCCCTAGTCTTATTCTTGTCCAATTAGGGTTTTTATGCAATCTTGTGCATCCAATAGGTATGTTTGTGTCATTGGACGAACATTTAGGTCATTTTCATCCTCCCTAGACTTATTCTTGTCCAATTAGGGTTTTTAACCAATCTTGTGCATCCAATAAGTTCATTTGTCTCATTGGATGAACATTTAGGTCATTTTCGTCCTCCCTAGGCTTATTCTTGTCCAATTAGGGTTTTCAACCAATCTTGTGCATCCAATAAGTTCATTTGTGTCATTGGATGAACATTTAGGTCATTTTCGTCCTCCCTAGGCTTATTCTTGTCCAATTAGGGTTTTTAACCAATCTTGTGCATCCAATAAGTTCATTTGTGTCATTGGATGAACATTTAGGTCATTTTCGTCCTCCCTATGCTTATTCTTGTCCAATTAGGGTTTTTATCCAATCTTGTGCATCCAATAAGTTCATTTGTATCATTGGATGAACATTTAGGTCATTTTCGTCCTCCCTAGTCTTATTCTTGTCCAATTAGGGTTTTTATGCAATCTTGTGCATCCAATAGGTGTGTTTGTGTCATTGGACGAACATTTAGGTAATTTTCGACCTCCCTATGCTTATTCTTGTCCAATTAGGGTTTTTAACCAATCTTGTGCATACAATAAGTTCATTTGTGTCATTGGATGAACATTTAGGTCATTTTCGTCCTCCCTAGTCTTATTCTTGTCCAATTAGGGTTTTTATGCAATCTTGTGCATCCAATAGGTGTGTTTGTGTCATTGGAGGAACATTTAGGTCATTTTCGTCCTCCCTAGTCTTATTCTTGTCGAATTAGGGTTTTTATGCAATCTTGTGCAACCAATAGGTGTGTTTGTGTCATTGGAGGAATATTTAGGTTATTTTCGTCCTCCCTAGTCTTATTCTTGTCCAATTAGAGTTTTTATGCAATCTTGTGCATCCAATAGGTGTGTTTGTGTCATTGGAGGAACATTTAGGTCATTTTCGTCCTCCCTAGTCTTATTCTTGTCGAATTAGGGTTTTTATGCAATCTTGTGCATCCAATAGGTGTGTTTGTGTCATTGGAGGAACATTTAGGTCATTTTCGTCCTCCCTAGTCTAATTCTTGTCCAATTAGGGTTTTTATGCAATCTTGTGCATCCAATTAGTGTGTTTGTGTCATTGGACGAACATTTAGGTCATTTTCGTCCTCCCTAGGCTTATTCTTGTCCAATTAGGGTTTTTAACCAATCTTGTGCATCCAATAAGTTCATTTGTGTCATTGGATGAACATTTAGGTCATTTTCGTCCTCCCTAGGCTTATTCTTGTCCAATTAGGGTTTTTAACCAATCTTGTGCATCCAATAAGTTCATTTGTGTCATTGGATGAACATTTAGGTCATTTTCGTCCTCCCTAGTCTTATTCTTGTCGAATTAGGGTTTTATGCAATCTAGTGCTTCCAATAGGTGTGTTTGTGTCATTGGAGGAACATTTAGGTCATTTTGGTCCTCCCTAGTTTTATTCTTATCCAATTAGGGTTTTTATGCAATCTTGTGCATCCAATAGGTGTGTTTGTGTCATTGGACGAACATTTAGGTCATTTTCGTCCTCCCTAGGCTTATTCTTGTCCAATTAGGGTTTTTAACCAATCTTGTGCATCCAATAAGTTCATTTGTGTCATTGGATGAACATTTAGGTCATTTTCGTCCTCCCTAGGCTTATTCTTGTCCAATTAGGGTTTTTAACCAATCTTGTGCATCCAATAAGTTCATTTGTGTCATTGGATGAACATTTAGCTCATTTTCGTTCTCCCTAGGCTTATTCTTGTCCAATTAGGGTTTTTAACCAATCTTGTGCATCCAATAAGTTCATTTGTGTCATTGGATGAACATTTAGGTCATTTTCGTCCTCCCTAGTCTTATTCTTGTCCAATTAGGGTTTTTATGCAATCTTGTGCATCCAATAGGTGTGTTTGTGTCATTGGAGGAACATTTAGGTCTTTTTCGTCCTCCATAGTCTTATTCTTGTCCAATTAGGGTTTTAACCAATCTTGTGCATCCAATATGTGGGTTTGTGTCATTGGATGAACATTTAGGTCATTTTCGTCCTCCCTATGCTTATTCTTGTCCAATTAGGGTTTTTAACCAATCTTGTGCATCCAATAAGTTCATTTGTGTCATTGGATGAACATTTAGGTCATTTTCGTCCTCCCTAGGCTTATTCTTGTCCAATTAGGGTTTTTAACCAATCTTGTGCATCCAATAAGTTCATTTGTGTCATTGGATGAACATTTAGGTCATTTTCGTCCTCCCTAGTCTTATTCTTGTCCAATTAGGGTTTTTAACCAACCTTGTGCATCCAATAAGTTCATTTGTGTCATTGGTGGAACGTTTAGGTCATTTACGTCCTCCCTAGTCTTATTCTTGTCCAATTAGGGTTTTTATGCAATCTTGTGCATCCAATAGGTGTGTTTGTGTCATTGGAGGAACATTTAGGTCATTTTCGTCCTCCCTAGTCTTATTCTTGTCCAATTAGGGTTTTTATGCAATCTTGTGCATCCAATAGGTGTGTTTGTGTCATTGGACGAACATTTAGGTCATTTTCGTCCTCCCTAGGCTTATTCTTGTCCAATTAGGGTTTTTAACCAATCTTGTGCATCCAATAAGTTCATTTGTGTCATTGGATGAACATTTAGGTCATTTTCGTCCTCCCTAGGCTTATTGTTGTCCAATTACGGTTTTTAACCAATCTTGTGCATCCAATAAGTTCATTTGTGTCATTGGTGTTGGTACCAGTAACCTCTGTTAAATGAAAATTATGCGGAAGATTACCTATTTTTAGAGATATGCGCAGCAGTTTAACAAATCGTACATTTATTAAACATAACATCAAATAAGGTCCCAAAACTACAAAACAAATGAATGCACAAAGTATATGGATCAAAGAATATATTGAGAGATGCACCAGTTACGTTTATTATTCAAGATATTGATTCACTTACAATCATGCTGGAAACAGTCTTTCATGTAATATCAAAATATGCAGAAAGATATTCAAGTACTCAATCAATATCAAACAAATACACAATGCAGAAATTAAAAAGAGATAAGGGTAAGAAAGATTGTACGCAGTGATTTATACTGGTTCAGCCGTTGTTGAACGACCTACGTCCAGTCCCAAGATCAAATCCAATCTTGGCCTTTCCAATAGAATATCTCAGAATCCGTTTACAGATGTTCTAGCTCCTCGCCTATCAATCTAAAACGATTCTTTCTATTCTATTCTTATCTCCCTGAATCCCAGAGTTTATCTCCCATAAACTCTTCCAAGATTACAGTCAAGTTTCTTCTTGATGAGACCTCTCAATCACAGAAGATAACCACCAGTTAAGACTGGATTTCTCAATGTTATTTGTTTTAAGAATTTGTTTACAGATGTATCTAAAACAGAAATTACACAGAAATTTCTTCAGCAGTCTTCTTCTCTAAAGTTGTTTCTTCAGCAATCTTTCTCAGTTCTTGTTGATCATGAAAGATGAATCTTCATGACTGAAAAAGTAATGTTCAAAGTTATTTCACAGTGAGAAACAAAGATATCAGAAAGTTATGTGTACGTTGTTGTATATCTTCGAAGAAGAGAATGAAAAACAGTTTATATAGTTTCAGGAAAAACAACATATGCATCGATTTACCCAATCGATTCATTAAAGTCATAATGCTGGTTAATCGATTTCCTCAATCGATTTCGTGAGTCTTGTTTTTCTTGAATCTTGAAACTGTACATTCTAATCGATTTACTCAATCGATTATTTTAAGTAGTTCTTCAAACTTTGATAACAGTATATAATTAAATCGATTTGCAGAATCGACTTGATGTGTTTTGTTCAAACAACGAGATCAAAACCATCGATGTGCTTAATCGATTTAACCATTCAGTCATCTCTGTTTATAAAACTTTTATGTCAATCGATTGTGCCAATCGATTGTGGTCTTTAAGTCTGAAGTACTTTTCATCAGTTGGGTTATTCAATCGATTTACCAAGTCGATTGATACCAACATTTATAACACAGATGTATATAAACAGATTGTAGTAATCGATTGTGTATGTTCCAGACCTAAGTTATTTGGAAACTTGTTTTAGTGAATCGATTGGCCTAATCGATTTAGTAAACAGGTTTGGCTTTGGGACATTAACAATCGATTGTTTCAATCGATGTAGACAAAACAAAATTAAAGATGTGATTATTTCAATCGATTTGCCAAATCGATTGCCTGCAAAACGTGCTACTGACTTGCACATTTTAATTTCAGTAAGAATGTCAATCGATTTGTCTAATCGATGTAAACAATCAGTTCAGTCTTAGTGATTTACTCAATCGATGTGCCTAATCGATTTGTGGCAAACTGGCTCTCTGACTTGTACAATTTATTTTCCAATATGTGTACCAATCGATTTGGAGAATCGATTGATAGCCCGTTTGATTTCTTCAAGGATGTACAAATCGATTGTGCTAATCGATTGGGTAACACCAAACTTTATAAACTTATTCAACCCTGTTATAGAATCGATTGTACTAATCGATGTGCTCATGGATCATCAAGATTTTGTTGATTCCTTGAGTTCCAAGCAATTGTCTCGAGTATGTAGGATTGAATTTGTTGTTCCTGAAATTTTTCTCTGTTGACAGTGTTAGATGTATTTCAAATTGGATGCTTGTCAATAACATCAAAAACGAACATATGTCTAACAATTGGATGAACATTTTGGTCATTTTCGTCCTCCCAATGCTTATTCTTGTCCAATTAGGGTTTTCAACCAATCTTGTGCATCCAATAAGTTCATTTGTGTCATTGGATGAACATTTAGGTCATTTTCGTCCTCCCTAGGCTTATTCTTGTCCAATTAGGGTTTTTAACCAATCTTGTGCATCCAATAAGTTCATTTGTGTCATTGGATGAACATTTAGGTCATTTTCGTCCTCCCTAGTCTTATTCTTGTCCAATTAGGGTTTTTATGCAATCTTGTGCATCCAATAGGTGTGTTTGTGTCATTGGAGGAACATTTAGGTCATTTTCGTCCTCCCTAGTCTTATTCTTGTCCAATTAGGGTTTTTATGCAATCTTGTGCATCCAATAGGTGTGTTTGTGTCATTGGACGAAATTTTAGGTCATTTTCGTCCTCCCTAGGCTTATTCTTGTCCAATTAGGGTTTTTAACCAATCTTGTGCATCCAATAAGTTCATTTGTGTCATTGGATGAACATTTAGGTCATTTTCGTCCTCCCTAGGCTTATTCTTGTCCACTTAGGGTTTTTAACCAATCTTGTGCATCCAATAAGTTCATTTGTGTCATCGGATGAACATGTATGTCATTTTCGTCCTCCATAGGCTTATTCTTGTCCAATTAGGGTTTTTAACAAATCTTATGCATCCAATAAGTTCATTTGTGTCATTCGATGAACATTTAGGTCATTTTCGTCCTCCCTAGCCTTATTCTTGTCCAATTAGGGTTTTTAACCAATCTTGTGCATCCAATAAGTTCATTTGTGTCATTGGATGAACATTTAGGTCATTTTCGTCCTCCCTAGGCTTATTCTTGTCCAATTAGGGTTTTTAACTAATCTTGTGCATCCAATAAGTTCATTTGTGTCATTGGATGAACATTTAGGTCATTTTCGTCCTCCCTAGGCTTATTCTTGTCCA
>JBBPBR010000321.1:0-32624 GCA_037974775.1 Cicer pinnatifidum
TAATTGGACAAGAATAAGACTAGGGAGGACGAAAATGACCTAAATGTTCCTCCAATGACACAAACACACCTATTGGATGCACAAGATTGCATAAAAACCCTAATTGGACAAGAATAAGACTAGGGAGGACGAAAATGACCTAAATGTTCATCCAGTGACACAAATGAACTTATTGGATGCACAAGATTGGTTAAAAACCCTAATTGGACAAGAATAAGCCTAGGGAGGACGAAAATGACCTAAATGTTCATCCAATGACACAAATGAACTTATTGGATGCATAAGATTGGTTAAAAACCCTAATTGGACAAGAATAAGCCTAGGGAGGACGACAATGACCTAAATGTTCGTCCAATGACACAAATGAACTTATTGGATGCACAAGATTGCATAAAAACCCTAATTGGACAAGAATAAGACTAGGGAGGACGTAAATGACCTAAATGTTCAACCAGTGACACAAATGAACTTATTGGATGCACAAGGTTGGTTAAAAACCCTAATTGGACAAAAATAAGCCTAAGGAGGACGAAAATGACCTAAATGTTCAACCAATGACACAAATGAACTTATTGGATGCACAAGGTTGGTTAAAAACCCTAATTGAACAAGAATAAGCCTAGGGAGGACGAAAATGACCTAAATGTTCGTCCAATGACACAAACACACCTATTGGATGCACAAGATTGCATAAAAACCCTAATTGGACAAGAATAAGCCTAGGGAGGACGAAAATGACCTAAATGTTCATCCAATGACACAAATGAACTTATTGGATGCACAAGATTGGTTAAAAACCCTAATTGGACAAGAATAAGCCTAGGGAGGACGAAAATGACCTAAATGTTCATCCAATGACACAAATGAACTTATTGGATGCACAAGATTGGTTAAAAACCCTAATTGGACAAGAATAAGACTAGGGAGGACGAAAATGACCTAAATGTTCATCCAATGAGACAATTGAACTTATTGGATGCACAAGATTGGTTAAAAACCCTAATTGGACAAGAATAAGCATAGGGAGGACGAAAATGACCTAAATGTTCATCCAATGACACAAATGAACTTATTGGATGCACAAGATTGGTTAAAAACTTTAATTGGACAAGAATAAGCCTAGGGAGGACGAAAATGACCTAAATGTTCATCCAATGACACAAATGAACTTATTGGATGCACAAGATTGCTTAAAAACCCTAATTGGACAGGAATAAGCCTAGGGAGGACGAAAATGACCTAAATGTTCATCCAATGACACAAATGAACTTATTGGATGCACAAGATTGGTTAAAAACCCTAATTGGACAAGAATAAGCCTAGGGAGGACGAAAATGACCTAAATGTTCATCCAATGACACAAATGAACTCATTGGATGCACAAGATTGGTTAAAAACCCTAATTGGACAAGAATAATCCTAGGGTGGACGAAAATGACCTAAATGTTCATCCAATGACACAAATGAACTTATTTGATGCACAAGATTGCTTAAAAACCCTAATTGGACAACAATAAGCCTAGGGAGGATGAAAATGACCTAAATGTTCATCTAATGACACAAACACACCTATTGGATGCACAAGATTGGTTAAAAACCCTAATTGCACAAAACTAAGCCTAGTGAGGACGAAAATAACCTAAATGTTCATCCAATGACACAAATGAACTTATTGGATGCACAAGATTGCTTAAAACCCTAATTGCACAAGAATAAGACTAGGGAGGACGAAAATGACCTAAATGTTCATCCAATGACACAAACACACCTATTGGATGCACAAGACTGGTTAAAAACCCTAACTGGACAAGAATAAGCCTATGGAGGACGAAAATGACTTAAATCTTAATCCAATGACACAAATGAACTTATTGGATGCACAAGATTGCTTAAAACCCTAATTGGACAAGAATAAGACTAGGGAGGACGAAAATGACCTAAATGTTCATCCAATGACACAAACACACCTATTGGATGCACAAGATTGGTTAAAAACCCTAATTGGACAAGAATAAGCCTTTGGAGGACGAAAATGACCTAAATGTTCATCCAATGACACAAATGAACTTATTGGATGCACAAGATTGGTTAAAAACCCTAATTGGACAAGAATAAGCCTAGGGAGGACGAAAATGACCTAAATGTTCATCCAATGACACAAACACACCTATTGGATGCACAAGATTGGTTAAAAACTCTAATTGGACAAGAATAAGCCTAGGAAGGACGAAAATGACCTAAATGTTCATCCAATGACACAAATGAACTTATTGGATGCACAAGATTGGTTAAAAACCCTAATTGGACAAGAATAAGCCTAGGGAGGACGAAAATGACCTAAATGTTCATCCAATGACACAAATGAACTTATTGGATGCACAAGATTGGTTAAAAACCCTAATTGGACAAGAATAAGCCTAGGGAGGACGAAAATGACCAAAATGTTCATCCAATGACACAAATGAACTTATTGGATGCACAAGATTGGTTAAAAACCCTAATTGGACAAGAATAAGGTTAGGGAGGACGAAAATGACCTAAATGTTTGTCCAATGACACAAACACACCTATTGGATGCACAAGATTGCATAAAATCCCTAATTGGACAAGAATAAGACTAGGGAGGACGAAAATGACCTAAATGTTCCTCCAATGACACAAACACACCTATTGGATGCACAAGATTGCATAAAAACCCTAATTGGACAAGAATAAGACTAGGGAGGACGAAAATGACCTAAATGTTCATCCAATGACACAAATGAACTTATTGGATGCACAAGATTGGTTAAAAACCCTAATTGGACAAGAATAAGCCTAGGGAGGACGAAAATGACCTAAATGTTCATCCAATGACACAAATGAACTTATTGTATGCACAAGATTGGTTAAAAAACCCTAATTGGACAAGAATAAGCATAGGGAGGACGAAAATTACCTAAATGTTTATCCAATGACACAAACACACATATTGGATGCACAAGATTGCTTAAAACCCTAATTGGACAAGAATAAGACTAGGGAGGACGAAAATGACCTAAATGTTCATCCAATGACACAAATGAACTTATTGGATGCACAAGATTGGTTGAAAACCCTAATTGGACAAGAATAAGCCTAGGGAGGACGTAAATGACCTAAATGTTCCACCAATGACACAAATGAACTTATTGGATGCACAAGGTTGGTTAAAAACCCTAATTGGACAAGAATAAGCCTAGGGAGGACGAAAATGACCTAAATGTTCAACCAATGACACAAATGAACTTATTGGATGCACAAGGTTAGTTAAAAACCCTAATAGAACAAGAATAAGCCTAGGGAGGACGAAAATGACCTAAATGTTCGTCCAATGACACAAACACACCAATTGGATGCACAAGATTGCATAAAAACCCTAATTGGACAAGAATAAGCCTAGGGAGGACGAAAATGACCTATATGTTCGTCCAATGACACAAACACACCTATTGGATGCACAAGATTGCATAAAAACCCTAATTGGACAAGAATAAGCCTAGGGAGGACGAAAATGACCTAAATGTTCATCCAATGACACAAATGAACTTATTGGATGCACCAGATTGGTTAAAAATCCTAATTAGACAAGAATAAGCCTAGGGAGGACGAAAATGACCTAAATGTTCGTCCAATGACACAAACACACCTATTGGATGCACAAGATTGCATAAAATCCCTAATTGGACAAGAATAAGACTAGGGAGGACGAAAATGACCTAAATGTTCCTCCAATGACACAAACACACCTATTGGATGCACAAGATTGCATAAAAACCCTAATTGGACAAGAATAAGACTTGGGAGGACGAAAATGACCTAAATGTTCATCCAATCACACAAATGAACTTATTGGATGCACAAGATTGGTTGAAAACCCTAATTGGACAAGATTAAGCCTAGGGAGGACGTAAATGACCTAAATGTTCCACCAATGACACAAATGAACTTATTGGATGCACAAGATTGGTTAAAAACCCTAATCGGACAAGAATAAGCCTAGGGAGGACGAAAATGACCTAAATGTTCGTCCAATGACACAAACACACCTATTGGATGCACAAGATTGGTTAAAAACCCTAATTGGACAAGAATAAGCCTAGGGAAGAAGAAAATGACCTAAATGTTCATCCAATGACACAAATGAACTTATTGGATGCACAAGATTGGTTAAAAACCCTAATTGGACAAGAATAAGCCTAGGGAGGACGAAAATGACCTAAATGTTCATCCAATGACACAAATGAACTTATTGGATGAACAAGATTGGTTAAAAACCCTAATCGGACAAGAATAAGCCTAGGGAGGACGAAAATGACCTAAATGTTCGTCCAATGACACAAACACACCAATTGGATGCACAAGATTGCATAAAAACGCTAATTGGACAAGAATAAGCCTAGGGAGGACGAAAATGACCTAAATGTTCGTCCAATGACACAAACACACCTATTGGATGCACAAGATTGCATAAAAACCCTAATTGGACAAGAATAAGCCTAGTGAGGACGAAAATGACCGAAATGTTCATCCAATGACACAAATGAACTTATTGGATGCACAAGATTGGTTAAAAACCCTAATTGTAAAAGAATAAGCCTAGGGAAGACGAAAATGACCTAAATGTTCATCCAATGACACAAATGAACTTATTGGATGCACAAGATTGGTTAAAAACCCTAATTGGACAAGAAAAAGCTCAGGGAGGACGAAAATGACCTAAATGTTCATCCAATGACACAAATGAACTTATTGGATGCACAAGATTGGTTAAAAACCCTAATTGGACAAGAATAAGCCTAGGGAGGACGAAAATGACCTAAATGTTCGTCCAATGACACAAACACACCTATTGGATGCACTAGATTGCATAAAAATCCTAATTGGACAAGAATAAGACTAGGGAGGACGAAAATGACCTAAATGTTCGTCCAATGACAAAAACACACCTATTGGATGCACAAGATTGCATAAAAACCCTAATTGGACAAGAATAAGCCTAGGGAGGACGAAAATGACCTAAATGTTCATCCAATGACACAAATGAACTTATTGGATGCACAAGATTGGTTAAAAACCCTAATTGGACAAGAAAAAGCCTAGGGAGGACGAAAATGACCTAAATGTTCGTCCAATGACACAAACACACCTATTGGATGCACAAGATTGCATAAAATCCCTAATTGGACAAGAATAAGACTAGGGAGGACGAAAATGACCTAAATGTTCCTCCAATGACACAAACACACCTATTGGATGCACAAGATTGCATAAAAACCCTAATTGGACAAGAATAAGACTAGGGAGGACGAAAATGACCTAAATGTTCCACCAATGACACAAATAAACTTATTGGATGCACAAGGTTGGTTAAAAACCCTAATTGGACAAGAATAAGCCTAGGGAGGACGAAAATGACCTAAATGTTCAACCAATGACACAAATGAACTTATTGGATGCACAAGGTTGGTTAAAACCCTAATTGGACAAGAATAAGCCTAGGGAGGACGAAAATGACCTAAATGTTCCTCCAATGACACAAACACACCTATTGGATGCACAAGATTGTATGAAAACCCTAATTCGACAAGAATAAGACTAGGGAGGACGAAAATGACCTAAATGTTCCTCCAATGACACAAACACACCTACTGGATGCACAAGATTGCATAAAAACCCTAATTGGACAAGAATAAGACTAGGGAGGACGAAAATGACCTAAATGTTCATCCAATGACACAAATGAACTTTTGGATGCACAAGATTGGTTAAAAACCCTAATTGGACAAGAATAAGCCTAGGGAGGACGAAAATGACCTAAATGTTCATCCTATGACACAAATGAACTTATTGGGTGCACAAGATTGATTAAAAACCCTAATTGGACAAGAATAAGCCTTGGGAGGACGAAAATGACCTAAATGTTCATCCAATGACACAAATGAACTTATTGGATGCACAAGATTGGTTAAAAACCCTAATTGGACAAGAATAAGCCTAGGGAGGACGAAAATGACCTAAATGTTCATCTAATGACACAAATGAACTTATTGGATGCACAAGATTGGTTAAAAACCCTAATTAGACAAGAATAAGCCTAGGGAGGGCGAAAATGATTTAAATGTTCATCCAATGACACAAATGAACTTATTGGAAGCACAAGATTGTTTAAAAACCCTAATTGGAAAAGAATAAGCCTAGGGAGGACGAAAATGACCTAAATGTTCGTCCAATGACACAAACACACCTATTGGATGCACAAGATTGCATAAAATCCCTAATTGGACAAGAATAAGACTAGGGAGGACGAAAATGACCTAAATGTTCCTCCAATGACACAAACACACCTATTGGATGCACAAGATTGCATAAAAACCCTAATTGGACAAGAATAAGACTAGGGAGGACGAAAATGACCTAAATGTTCATCCAATGACATAAACACACCTATTGGATGCACAAGATTGCATAAAAACCCTAATTCGACAAGAATAAGACTAGGGAGGACGAAAATGACCTAAATGTTCCTCCAATGACACAAACACACCTATTGGATGCACAAGATTGCATAAAATCCCTCATTGGACAAGAATAAGACTAGGGAGGACGAAAATGACCTAAATGTTCCTCCAATGACCCAAATGAACTTATTGGATGCACATGATTGGTTAAAAACCATAATTGGACAAGAATAAGCCTAGGGAGGACGAAAATGACCTAAATGTTCGTCTAATGACAGAAATGAACTTATTGGAAGCACAAGATTGGTTAAAAACCCTAATTGGACAAGAATAAGCATAGGGAGGACGAAAATGACCTAAATGTTCGTCCAATGACACAAACACACGTATTGGATGCACAAGATTGCATAAAAACCCTAATTGGACAAGAATAAGACTAGGGAGGACGAAAATGACCTAAATGTTCATCAAATGACTAAAATGAACTTATTGGATGCTCAAGATTGGTTAAAAACCCTAATTGGACAAGAATAAGCATAGGGAGGACGAAAATTACCTAAATGTTCATCCAATGACACAAACACACATATTGGATGCACAAGATTGCTTAAAACCCTAATTGATCAAGAATAAGACTAGGGAGGACGAAAATGACCTAAATGTTCATCCAATGACACAAATGAACTTATTGGATGCACAAGATTGGTTAAAAACCCTAATTGGACAAGAATAAGCCTAGGGAGGACGAAAATGACCTAAATGTTCCTTCAATGACACAAACACACCTATTGGATGCCCAAGATTGCATAAAAACCCTAATTCGACAAGAATAAGACTAGGGAGGACGAAAATGACCTAAATGTTCATCCAATGACACAAATGAACTTACTGGATGCACAAGATTGGTTAAAAACCCTAATTGGACAAGAATAAGCATAAGGAGAACAAAAATGACCTAAATGTTCATCCAATGACACAAACACACATATTGGATGCACAAGATTGCTTAAAACCCTAATTGGACAAGAATAAGACTAGGGAGGACGAAAATGACCTAAATGTTGATCCAATGACGCAAATGAACTTATTGGATGCACAAGATTGGTTAAAACCCCTAATTGGACAAGAATAAGCCTAGGGAGGACGAAAATGACCTAAATGTTCGTCCAATGACACAAACACACATATTGGATGCACAAGATTGCGCAAAAACCCTAATTGGACAAGAATAAGACTAGGGAGGACGAAAATGACCTAAATGTTCCTCCAATGACACAAACACACCTATTGGATGCACAAGATTGCATAAAAACCCTAATTCGACAAGAATAAGACTAGGGAGGACGAAAATGACCTAAATGTTCTTCCAATGACACAAACACACCTATTGGATGCACAAGATTGCATAAAAACCCTAATTGGACAAGAATAATACTAGGGAGGACGAAAATGACCTAAATGTTGCTCCAATGACACAAACACACCTATTCGATGCACAAGATTGCATAAAAACCCTAATTGGACAAGAATAATACTAGGGAGGACGAAAATGACCTAAATGTTGCTCCAATGACACAAATGAACTTATTGAATGCACAAGATTGGTTAAAAACCCTAATCGGACAAGAATAAGCCTAGGGAGGACGAAAATGACCTAAATGTTCGTCCAATGACACAAACACACCTATTGGATGCACAAGATTGCATAAAAACCCTAATTGGACAAGAATAAGACTAGGGAGGACGAAAATGACCTAAATGTTCCTCCAATGACACAAACACACCTATTGGATGCACAAGATTGCATAAAAACCCTAATTGGACAAGAATAAGACTAGGGAGGACGAAAATGACCTAAATGTTCATCCAATGACACAAATGAACTTATTGGATGCACAAGATTGGTAAAAAAACCCTAATTGGACAAGAATAAGCCTAGGGAGGACGAAAATGACCTAAATGTTCATCCAATGACACAATTGAACTTATTGGATGCACAAGATTGGTTAAAAACCCTAATTGGACAAGAATAAGCCTAGGGAGGACGAAAATGACCTAAATGTTCATCCAATGACACAAACACACCTATTGGATGCATTAGATTGGTTAGAAACCCTAATTGGACAAGAATAAGCCTAGGGAGGACGAAAATGACCTAAATGTTAATCCAATGACACAAATGAACTTATTGGATGCACAAGATTGGTTAAAAACCCTAATTGGACAAGAATAAGCCTAGGGAGGACGAAAATGACCTAAATGTTAAACCAATGACACAAAGGAACTTATTGGATGCACAAGATTGGTTAAAAACCCTAATTGGACAAGAATAAGCCTAGGGAGGACGAAAATGACCTAAATGTTCATCCAATGACACAAACACACCTATTGGATGCACAAGATTGGTTAAAAACCCTAATTGTACAACAATAAGCCTTGGGAGGACGAAAATGACCTAAATGTTCATCCAATGACACAAATGAACTTATTGGATGCACAAGATTGGTTAAAAACCCTAATTAGACAAGAATAAGCCTAGGGAGGACGAAAATGACCTAAATGTTCATCCAATGACACAAACACACCTATTGGATGCACAAGATTGGTTAAAAACCCTAATTGGACAAGAATAAGCCTAGGGAGGACGAAAATGACGTAAATGTTCATCCAATGACACAAACACACCTATTGGATGCACAAGATTGGTTAAAAACCCTAATTGGACAAGAATAAGCCTAGGAGGACGAAAATGACGTAAATGTTCATCCAATGACACAAATGAACTTATTGGATGCACAAGATTGCATAAAAACCCTAATTGGACAAGAATAAGCCTAGGGAGGACGAAAATGACCTAAATGTTCATCCAATGACACAAATACACCTATTGGATGCAAAAGATTGGTTAGAAACCCTAATTTGACAAGAATAAGCCTAGGGAGGACGAAAATGACCTAAATGTTCATCCAATGACACAAACACACCTATTGGATGCACAAGATTGGTTAAAAACCCTAATTGGACAAGAATAAGCCTAGGGAGGACGAAAATGACCTAAATTTTAATCCAATGACACAAATGAACTTATTGGATGCACAAGATTGGTTAAAAACCCTAATTGGACAAGAATAAGCCTAGGGAGGACGAAAATGACCTAAATGTTAATCCAATGACACAAATGAACTTATTGGATGCACAAGATTGGTTAAAAACCCTAATTGGACAAGAATAAGCCTAGGGAGGACGAAAATGACCTAAAAGATAATCCAATGACACAAATGAACTTATTGGATGCAGAAGATTGGTTAAAAACCCTATTTGCACATGAATAAGCCTAGAGAGGACGAAAATGACATAAATTTTAATCTAGTGACACAAATGAAATATTGGATGCACAAGATTGGTTAAAAACCCTAATTGGACAAGAATAAGCCTAGGGAGGACGAAAATGACCTAAATGTTAATCCAATGACACAAATGAACTTATTGGATGCACAAGATTGGTTAAAAACCCTAATAGGACAAGAATAAGCCTAGGGAGGACGAAAATGACCTAAATGTTCGTCCAATGACACAAACACACCTATTGGATGCACAAGATTGCATAAAAACCCTAATTGGACAAGAATAAGACTAGGGAGGACGAAAATGACCTAAATGTTCCTCCAATGACACAAACACACCTATTGGATGCACAAGATTGGTTAAAAACCATAATTGGACAAGAATAAGCCTAGGGAGGACGAAAATGACCTAAATGTTCCTCCAATGACACAAACACACCTATTGGATGCACAAGATTGGTTAAAAACCATCATTGGAAAAGAATAAGCCTAGGGAGGACGAAAATGACCTAAATGTTCATCCAATGACACAAATGAACTTATTCGATGCACAAGATTGGTTAAAAACTCTAATTGGACAAGAATAAGCCTAGGGAGGATGAAAATGACCTAAATGTTCAACCAATGACACAAATGAACTTATTGGATGCACAAGGTTGGTTAAAAACCTTAATTGGACAAGAATAAGCCTAGGGAGGACGAAAATGACCTAAATGTTCGTCCAATGACACAAACACACCTATTGGATGCACAAGATTGCATAAAAACCCTAATTGGACAAGAATAAGACTAGGGAGGACGAAAATGACCTAAATGTTCCTCCAATGACACAAATGAACTTATTGGATGCACAAGATTGGTTAAAAACCCTAATTGGAAAAGAATAAGCCTATGGAGGACGAAAATGACCTAAATGTTCAACCAATGACACAAATGAACTTATTGGATGCACAAGGTTGATTAAAAACCCTAATTGGACAAGAATAAGCCTACGGTGGACGAAAATGACCTAAATGTTCGTCCAATGACACAAACACACCTATTGGATGCACAAGATTGCATAAAAACCCTAATTGGACAAGAATAAGACTAGGGAGGACGAAAATGACCTAAATGTTCCTCCAATGACATAAATGAACTTATTGGATGCACAAGGTTGGTTAAAAATCCTAATTGGACAAGAATAAGCCTAGGGAGGACGAAAATGACCTAAATGTTCAACCAATAACACAAATGAACTTATTGGATGAACAAGGTTGGTTAAAAACCCTAATTGCACAAGAATAAGCCTAGAGAGGACGAAAATAACCTAAATGTTCGTCCAATGACACAAACACACCTATTGGATGCACAAGATTGAATAAAAACCCTAATTGGACAAGAATAAGACTAGGGAGGACGAAAATGACCTAAATGTTCCTCCAATGACACAAACACACCTATTGGATGCACAAGAATGCATAAAAACCCTAATTGGACAAGAATAAGACTTGGGAGGACGAAAATGACCTAAATGTTCATCCAATGACACAAATGAACTTATTGGATGCACAAGATTGGTTAAAAACCCTAATTGGCAAAGAATAAGCCTAGGGAGGACGAAAATGACCTAAATGTTCGTCCAATGACACAAACACACCTATTGGATGCACAAGATTGCATAAAAACCCTAATTGGACAAGAATAAGACTAGGGAGGACGAAAATGACCTAAATGTTCCTCCAATGACACAAACACACCTATTGGATGCACAAGATTGCATAAAAACCCTAATTGGACAAGAATAAGACTAGGGAGGACGAAAATGACCTAAATGTTCATCCAATGACATAAACACACCTATTGGATGCACAAGATTGCATAAAAACCCTAATTCAACAAGAATAAGACTAGGGAGGACGAAAATGACCTAAATGTTCCTCCAATGACACAAACACACCTATTGGATGCACAAGATTGCATAAAATCCCTCATTAGACAAGAATAAGACTAGGGAGGACGAAAATGACCTAAATGTTCCTCCAATGACGCAAATGAACTTATTGGATGCACATGATTGGTTAAAACCCCTAATTGGACAAGAATAAGCCTAGGGAGGACGAAAATGACCTAAATGTTCGTCCAATGACACAAACACACATATTGGATGCACAAGATTGCGCAAAAACCCTAATTGGACAAGAATAAGACTAGGGAGGACGAAAATGACCTAAATGTTCCTCTGATGACACAAACACACCTATTGGATGCACAAGATTGGTTAAAAACCCTAATTAGACAAGAATAAGCCTAGGGAGGACGAAAATGACCTAAATGTTCATCCAATGACACAAATGAACTTATTGGAAGCCCAAGATTGGTTAAAAACCGTAATTGGATAAGAATAAGCCTAGGGAGGACGAAAATGACCTAAATGTTCGTCCAATGACACAAACACACATATTGGATGCACAAGATTGCATAAAATCCCTAATTGGACAAGAATAAGACTAGGGAGGACGAAAATGACCTAAATGTTCCTCCAATGACACAAACAGATCTATTGGATGCACAACATTGCTAAAAAACCCTAATTCGACAAGAATAAGACTAGGGAGGAAGAAAATGACCTAAATGTTCCTCCAATGACACAAACACACCTATTGGATGCACAAGATTGCATAAAAACCCTAATTGGACAAGAATAAGACTAGGGAGGACGAAAATGACCTAAATGTTCATCCAATGACACAAATGAACTTATTGGATGCACAAGATTGGTTAAAAACCCTATTGGACAAGAATAAGGCTAGGGAGGACGAAAATGACCTAAATGTTCCTTCAATGACACAAACACACCTATTGGATGCACAAGATTGCATAAAAACCCTAATTCGACAAGAATAAGACTAGGGAGGACGAAAATGACCTAAATGTTCATCCAATGACACAAATGAACTTATTGGATGCACAAGATTGGTTAAAAACCCTAATTGGACAAGAATAAGCATAGGGAGAACGAAAATGAGCTAAATGTTCATCCAATGACACAAACACACATATTGGATGCACAAGATTGCTTAAAACCCTATTTGGACAAGAATAAGACTAGGGAGGACGAAAATGACCTAAATGTTGATCCAATGTCGCAAATGAACTTATTGGATGCACAAGATTGGTTAAAACCCCTAATTGGACAAGAATAAGCCAAGGGAGGACGAAAATGACCTAAATGTTCGTCCAATGACACAAACACACATATTGGATGCACAAGATTGCGCAAAAACCCTAATTGGACAAGAATAAGACTAGGGAGGACGAAAATGACCTAAATATTCCTCCAATGACACAAACACACCTATTGGATGCACAAGATTGCATAAAAACCCTAATTGGACAAGAATAAGACTAGGGAGGACGAAAATGACCTAAATGTTCATCCAATGACACAAATGAACATATTGTATGCATAAGATTGGTTAAAAACCCTAATTGGACAAGAATAAGCATAGGGAGAACGAAAATGACCTAAATGTTCATCCAATGACACAAACACACATATTGGATGCACAAGATTGCTTAAAACCCTAATTGGACAAGAATAAGACTAGGGATGACGAAAATGACCTAAATGTTCATCCAATGACACAAATGAACTTATTGGATGCACAAGATTGGTTAAAAACCCTAATTGGACAAGAATAAGCCTAAGGAGGACGAAAATGACCTAAATGTTCATCCAATGACACAAATGAACTTATTGGATGCACAAGATTGGTTAAAAACCCTAATTGGACAAGAATAAGCCTAGGGAGAACGAAAATAACCAAAATGTTCATCCAATGACACAAACACACCTATTGGATGCACAAGATTGCATAAAAACCCTAATTGGACAAGAATAAGCCTAGGGAGGACGAAAATGACCTAAATGTTCCACCAATGACACAAATGAACTTATTGGATGCACAAGGTTGGTTAAAAACCCTAATTGGACAAGAATAAGCCTTGGGAGGACGAAAATGACCTAAATGTTCGTCCAATGACACAAACACACCTATTGGATGCACAGGATTGCATAAAAACCCTAATTGGACAAGAATAAGCCTATGGAGGACGAAAATGACCTAAATGTTCGTCCAATGACACAAACACACCTATTGGATGCACAAGATTGCATAAAAACCCTAATTGGACAAGAATAAGCCTAGGGAGGACGAAAATGACCTAAATGTTCATCCAATGACACAAATGAACTTATTGGATGCACAAGATTGGTTAAAAACCCTAATTGGACAACAATAAGCCTAGGGAGGACGAAAATGACCTAAATGTTCGTCCAATGACACAAACACACCTATTGGATGCACAAGGTTTGTTAAAAACCCTAATTGGACAAGAATAAGCCTAGGGAGGACGAAAATGACCTAAATGTTCGTCCAATAACACAAACACACCTATTGGATGCACATGATTGGTTAAAAACCCTAATTGGACAAGAATAAGCCTATGGAGGACGAAAATGACCTAAATGTTCGTCCAATGACACAAACACACTTATTGGATGCACAAGATTGGTTAAAAACCCTAATTGGACAAGAATAAGACTAGGGAGGACGAAAATGACCTAAATGTTCATCCAATGACATAAATGAATTTATTGGATGCACAAGATTGGTTAAAAACCCTAATTGGACAAGAATAAGCCTAGGGAGGACGAAAATGACCTAAATGTTCGTCGAATGACACAAACACACCAATTGGATGCACAAGATTGCATAAAAACCCTAATTGGGCAAGAATAAGCCTAGGGAGGACGAAAATGACCTAAATGTTCATCCAATGACACAAATGAACTTATTGGATGCACAAGATTGGTTAAAAACCCTAATTGGACAAGAATAAGCATAGGGAGGACGAAAATGACCTAAATGTTCATCCAATGACACAAACACACATATTGGATGCACAAGATTGCTTAAAACCCTAATTGGACAAGAATAAGACTAGGGAGGACGAAAATGACCTAAATGTTCATCTAATGACACAAATGAACTTATTGGATGCACAAGATTGGTTAAAAACCCTAATTGGACAAGAATAAGCCTAGGGAGGACGAAAATGACCTAAATGTTCATCCAATGAGACAAATGAACTTATTGGATGCACAAGATTGGTTAAAAACCCTAATTGGACGAGAATAAGTCGAGGGAGGATGAAAATCACCTAAATGTTCGTCCAATGACACAAACACACCTATTGGATGCACAAGATTGCATAAAAACCCTAATTGGACAAGAATAAGACTAGGGAGGACGAAAATGACCTAAATGTTCCTCCAATGACACAAACACACCTATTGGATGCACAAGATTGCATAAAAACCCTAATTGGACAAGAATAAGACTAGGGAGGACGAAAATGACCTAAATGTTAATCCAATGACACAAATGAACTTATTGGATGCACAAGATTGGTTGAAAACCCTAATTGGACAAGAATAAGCCTAGGGAGGACGAAAATGACCTAAATGTTCATCCAATGAGACAAATGAACTTATTGGATGCACAAGATTGGTTAAAAACCCTAATTGGACAAGAATAAGCCTAGGGAGGACGAAAATAACCTAAATGTTCATCAAATGACTAAACACACCTATTGGATGCACAAGATTGGTTAGAAACCCTAATTGCACAAGAATAAGCCTAGGGAGGACAAAAATGACCTAAATGTTCACCCAATGACACAAATGAACTTATTGGAAGCACTAGATTGGTTAAAAAACCTAATTGGACAAGAATAAGTCTAGGGAGGACGAAAATGACCTAAATGTTCATCCAATGACACAAACACACCTATTGGATGCACAAGATTGGTTAAAAACCCTAATTGGACAAGAATAAGCATAGGGAGGACGAAAATGACCTAAATGTTCATCGAATGACACAAACACACCTATTGGAACCACAAGATTGGTTAAAAACCCTAATTGGACAAGAATAAGCCTAGGGAGGACGAAAATGACCTAAATGTTAATCCAATGACACAAATGAACTTATTGGATGCACAAGATTGGTTAAAAACCCTAATTGGACAAGAATAAGCCTAGGGAGGACGAAAATGACCTAAATGTTAATCCAATGACACAAATGAACTTATTGGATGCACAAGATTGGTTAAAAACCCTAATTGGACAAGAATAAGCCTAGGAAGGACGAAAATGACCTAAATGTTCATCCAATGACACAAACACACCTATTGGATGCACAAGATAGTTTAGAAACCCTAATTGGACAAGAATAAGCCTAGGGTGAACGAAAATGACCTAAATGTTCATCCAATGACACAAATGAACATATTGGATGCACAAGATTGGTTAAGAACCCTAATTGGACAAGAATAAGCCTTGGGAGGACGAAAATGACCTAAATGTTCATCCAATGACACAATTGAACTTATTGGATGCACAAGATTGGTTAAAAACCCTAATGGGACAAGAATAAGGTTAGGGAGGACGAAAATAACCTAAATGTTCATCCAATGTCGCAAACACACCTATTGGATGCACAAGATTGGTTAGAAACCCTAATTGGACAAGAATAAGCCTAGGGAGGACGAAAATGACATAAATGTTAATCCAATGACACAAATGAACTTATTGGATGCACAAGATTGGTTAAAAACCCTAATTGGACAAGAATAAGCCTAGGGAGGACGAAAATGACCTAAATGTTCATCCAATGACACAATTGAACTTATTGGATGCACAAGATTGGTTAAAAACCCTAATCGGACAAGAATAAGCCTAGGGAGGACGAAAATGACCTAAATGTTCGTCCAATGACACAAACACACCTATTGGATGCACAAGATTGCATAAAATCCCTAATTGGACAAGAATAAGACTAGGGAGGACGAAAATGACCTAAATGTTCATCCAATGACACAAACGAACTTATTGTATGCACAAGATTGGTTAAAAACCCTAATTGGACAAGAATAAGCATAGGGAGGACGAAAATGACCTAAATGTTCATCCAATGACACAAACACACATATTGGATGCACAAGATTGCTTAAAACCCTAATTGGACAAGAATAAGACTAGGGAGGACGAAAATGACCTAAATGTTCATCCAATGACACAAATGAACTTATTGATTGCACAAGATTGGTTTAAAACCCTAATTGGACAAGAATAAGCCTAGGGAGGACGAAAATGACCTAAATGTTCGTCCAATGACACAAACACACCTATTGGATGCACAAGATTGCATAAAAACCCTAATTGGACAAGAATAAGACTAGGGAGGACGAAAATGACCTAAATGTTCCTCCAATGACACAAACACACCTATTGGATGCACAAGATTGCATAAAAACCCTAATTTGACAAGAATAAGACTAGGGAGGACGAAAATGACCTAAATGTTCCTCCAATGACACAAACACACCTATTGGATGCACAAGATTGCATAAAAACCCTAATTGGATAAGAATAAGACTAGGGAGGACGTAAATGACCTAAATGTTCGACCAATGACACAAATGAACTTATTGGATGCACAAGGTTGGTTAAAAACCCTAATTGGACAAGAATAAGCCTAGGGAGGACGAAAATGACCTAAATGTTCGTCCAATGACACAAACACACCTATTGGATGCACATGATTGCATAAAAACCCTAATTGGACAAGAATAAGCCTAGGGAGGACGAAAATGACCTAAATGATCGTCCAATGACACAAACACACCTATAGGAAGCACAAGATTGCATAAAAACCCCAATTGGACAAGAACAAGCCTAGGGAGGACGAAAATGACCTAAATGTTCATCCAATTACACAAATGAACTTATTGGATGCACAAGATTGGTTAAAAACCCTAATTGGACAAGAATAAGCCTAGGGAGGACGTAAATGACCTAAATGTTCATCCAATGACACAAATGAACTTATTGGATGCACAAGATTGGTTAAAAACCCTAATTGGACAAGAATAAGCATAGGGAGGTCGAAAATTACCTAAATGTTCATCCAATGACACAAACACACATATTGGATGCACAAGATTGGTTAAAACCCTAATTGGACAAGAATAAGCCTAGGGAGGACGTAAATGACCTAAATGTTCATCCAATGACACAAATGAACTTATTGGATGCACAAGATTGGTTAAAAACCCTAATTGGACAAGAATAAGCCTAGGGAGGACGAAAATGACCTAAATGTTCAACCAATGACACAAATGAACTTATTGGATGCACAAGGTTGGTTAAAAACCATAATTGGACAAGAATAAGCCTAGGGAGGACGAAAATGACCTAAATGTTCGTCCAATGACACAAACACACCTATTGGATGCACAGGATTGCATAAAAACCCTAATTGGACAAGAATAAGCCTAGGGAGGACGAAAATGACCTAAATGTTCGTCCAATGACACAAACACACCTATAGGATGCATAAGATTGCATAAAAACCCTAATTGGACAAGAACAAGCCTAGGGAGGACGAAAATGACCTAAATGTTCATCCAATGACACAAATGAACTTATTGGATGCACAAGATTGGTTAAAAACCTTAATTGGACAAGAATAAGCCTAGGGAGGACGTAAATGACCTAAATGTTCATCCAATGACAGAAATGAACTTATTGGATGCACAAGATTGGTTAAAAACCCTAATTGGACAAGAATAAGCATAAAGAGGACGAAAATGACTTAAATGTTCGTCCAATGACACAAACACACCTATTGGATGCACAAGATTGCATAAAAACCCTAATTCGACAAGAATAAGACTAGGGAAGACGAAAATGACCTAAATGTTCATCCAATGACACAAATGAACTTATTGGATGCACAAGATTGGTTAAAAACCCTAATTGGACAAGAATAAGACTAGGGAGGACGAAAATGACCTAAATGTTCCTCCAATGACACAAACACACTTATTGGATGCACAAGATTGTATAAAAACCCTAATTCGATAAGAATAAGACTAGGAAGGACGAAAATGACCTAAATGTTCATCCAATGCCACAAATGAACTTATTGGATGCACAAGATTGGTTAAAACCCTAATTGGAGAAGAATAAGCCTAGGGAGGACGAAAATGACCTAAATGTTCATCCAATGACACAAATGAACTTATTGGATGCACAAGATTGGTTAAAAACCCTAATTGGACAAGAATAAGCCTAGGGAGGACGAAAATGACCTAAATGTTCGTCCAATGACACAAACACACCTATTGGATGCACAAGATTGCATAAAAACCCTAATTGGACAAGAATAAGACTAGGGAGAACGAAAATGACCTAAATGTTCATCCAATGACATAAATGAACTTATTGGATGCACAAGATTGGTTAAAAACCCTAATTGGACAAGAATAAGCATAGGGAGGACGAAAATGACCTAAATGTTCATCCAATGAAACAAACCCACATATTGGATGCACAAGATTGGTTAAAACCCTAATTGGACATGAATAAGACTAGGGAGGACGAAAATGACCTAAATGTTCCTCCAATGACACAAACATACCTATTGGATGCACAAGATTGCATAAAAACCCTAATTGGACAAGAATAAGACTAGGGAGGACGAAAATGACCTAAATGTTCATCCAATGACACAAATGAACTTATTGGATGCACAAGATTGGTTAAAAACCCTACGTGGACAAGAATAAGCCTAGGGAGGACGAAAATGACCTAAATGTTCGTCCAATGACACAAACACACCTATTGTATGCACAAGATTGCATAAAAACCCTAATTGGACAAGAATAAGACTAGGGAGGACGAAAATGACCTAAATGTTCCTCCAATGACACAAACACACCTATTGGATGCACAAGATTGCATAAAAACCCTAATTGGACAAGAATAAGACTAGGGAGGACGAAAATGACCTAAATGTTAATCCAATGACACAAATGTACTTATTGGATGCACAAGATTGGTTAAAAACCCTAATTGGACAAGAATAAGCCTAGGGAGGACGAAAATGACCTAAATGTTCGTCCAATGACACAAACACACCTATTGGATGCACAAGATTGCATAAAAACCCCAATTGGACAAGAATAAGACTAGGGAGGACGAAAATGACCTAAATGTTCCTCCAATGACACAAACACACCTATTGGATGCACAAGATTGCATAAAATCCCTAATTGGACAAGAATAAGATTAGGGAGGACGAAAATTACCTAAATGTTGATCCAATGACACAAATGAACTTATTGTATGCACAAGATTGGTTAAAAACCCTAATTGGACAAGAATAAGCATAGGGAGGACGAAAATAACCTAAATGTTCATCCAATGACACAAACACACATATTGGATGCACAAGATTGCTTAAAACCCTAATTGGACAAGAATAAGACTAGGGAGGACGAAAATGACCTAAATGTTCATCCAATGACACAAATGAACTTATTGGATGCACAAGATTGGTTAAAAACCCTAATTGGACAAGAATAAGCATAGGGAGGACGAAAATGACCTAAACGTTCATCCAATGACACAAACCCACATATTGGATGCACAAGATTGCTTAAAACCCTAATTGGACAAGAATAAGACTTGGGAGGACGAAAATGACCTAAATGTTCATCCAATGACACAAATGAACTTATTGGATGCACAAGATTGGTTAAAAACCCTAATTGGACAAGAATAAGCCTAGGGAGGACGAAAATGACCTAAATGTTCGTCCAATGACACAAACACACATATTGGATGCACAAGATAGCTTAAAACGCTAAATGGACAAGAATAAGACTTGGGATGACGAAAATGACCTAAATGTTCATCCAATGACACAAATGAACTTATTGGATGCACAAGATTGGTTAAAAACCCTAATTGGACAAGAATAAGCCTAGGGAGGACCAAAATGACCTAAATGTTCGTCCAATGACACAAACACACCTATTGGATGCACAAGATTGCATAAAAACCCTAATTGGACAAGAATAAGACTAGGGAGGACGAAAATGACCTAAATGTTCCTCCAATGACACAAACACACCTATTGGATGCACAAGATTGCATAAAAACCCTAATTGGACAAGAATAAGACTAGGGAGGACTTAAATGACCTAAATGTTCCACCAATGACACAAATGAACTTATTGGATACACAAGGTTGGTTAAAAACCCTAATTGGACAACAATAAGCCTAGGGAGGACGAAAATGACCTAAATGTTCAACCAATGACACAAATGAACTTATTGGATGCACAAGGTTGGTTAAAAACCTTAATTGGACAAGAATAAGCCTAGGGAGGACGAAAATGACCTAAATGTTCGTCCAATGACACAAACACACCTATTGGATGCACAAGATTGCATAAAAACCCTAATTGGACAAGAATAAGACTAGGGAGGACGAAAATGACCTAAATGTTCCTCCAATGACACAAACACACCTATTGGATGCACAAGATTGCATAAAAACCCTAATTGGACAAGAATAAGACTTGGGAGGACGAAAAAGACCTAAATGTTCATCCAATGACTCAAATGAACTTATTGGATGCACAAGATTGGTTAAAAACCCTAATTGGCCAAGAATAAGCTTAGGGAGGACGAAAATGACCTAAATGTTCGTCCAATGACACAAACACACCTATTGGATGCACAAGATTGCATAAAAACCCTAATTGGACAAGAATAAGACTAGGGAGGACGAAAATGACCTAAATGTTCATCCAATGACACAAATGAACTTATTGGATGCACAAGATTGGTTAAAAACCCTAATTGGACAAGAATAAGCATAGGGAGGACGAAAATGACCTAAATGTTCGTCCAATGACACAAACCCACATATTGGATGCACAAGATTGCTTAAAACCCTAATTGGACAAGAATAAGCCTAGGGAGGACGAAAATGACCTAAATGTTCATCCAATGACACAAATGAACTTATTGGATGCACAAGATTGGTTAAAAACACTAATTGGACAAGAATAAGCCTAGGGAGGACGAAAATGACCTAAAATTTCGTGCAATGACACAAACACACCTATTGGATGCACAAGATTGCATAAAAACCCTAATTGGACAAGAATAAGACTAGGGAGGACGAAAATGACCTAAATGTTCCTCCAATGACACAAACACACCTATTGGATGCACAAGATTGCATAAAAACCCTAATTGGACAAGAATAAGACTAGGGAGGACGAAAATGACCTAAATGTTCCTCCAATGACACAAACACACCTATTGGATGCACAAGATTGCATAAAAACCCTAATTCAACAAGAATAAGACTAGGGAGGACGAAAATGACCTAAATGTTCATCCAATGACACAAATGAACTTATTGGATGCACAAGATTGGTTAAAAACCCTAATTGGACAAGAATAAGCATAGGGAGAACAAAAATGACCTAAATGTTCATCCAATGACACAAACACACATATTGGATGCACAAGATTGCTTAAAACCCTAATTGGACAAGAATAAGACTAGGGAGGACGAAAATGACCTAAATGTTCATCCAATGACACAAATGAACTTATTGGATGCACAAGATTGGTTAAAAACCCTAATTGGACAAGAATAAGCCTAGGGAGGACAAAAATCACCTAAATGTTCCTTCAATGACACAAACACACCTATTGGATGCACAAGATTGCATAAAAACCCTAATTCAACAAGAATAAGACTAGGGAGGACGAAAATGACCTAAATGTTCATCCAATGACACAAATGAACTTATTGGATGCACAAGATTGGTTAAAAACCCTAATTGGACAAGAATAAGCATAGGGAGAACGAAAATGACCTAAATGTTCGTCCAATGACACAAACACACCTATTGGATGCACAAGATTGTATAAAAACCCTAATTCGACAAGAATAAGACTAGGGAGGACGAAAATGACCTAAATGTTCCTCCAATGACACAAACAGACCTATTGGATGCACAAGATTGTATAAAAACCCTAATTCGACAAGAATAAGACTAGGGAGGACGAAAATGACCTAAATGTTGATCCAATGACACAAATGAACTTTATGGATGCACAAGATTGGTTAAAATCCCTAATTGGACAAGAATAAGCCTAGGGAGGACGAAAATGACCTAAATGTTCGTCCAATGACACAAACACACCTATTGGACGCACAAGATTGCGCAAAAACCATAATTGGACAAGAATAAGACTAGGGAGGACGAAAATGACCTAAATGTTCCTCCAATGACACAAACACACCTATTGGATGCACAAGATTGCATAAAAACCCTAATTGGACAAGAATAAGACTAGGGAGGACGAAAATGACCTAAATGTTCATCCAATGACACAAATGAACTTATTGTATGCACAAGATTGGTTAAAAACCCTAATTGGACAAGAATATGCACAGGGAGGACGAAAATTACCTAAATGTTCATCCAATGACACAAACACACATATTGGATGCACAAGATTGCTTAAAACCCTAATTGGACAAGAATAAGAATAGGGAGGATGAAAATGACCTAAATGTTCATCGAATGACACAAATGATCTTATTGGATGCACAAGATTGGTTAAAAACCCTAATTGGACAAGAATAAGCCTAGGGAGGACGAAAATGACCTAAAAGTTCGTCCAATGACACAAACACACCTATTGGATGCACAAGATTGCATAAAAACCCTAATTGGACAAGAATAAGACTAGGGAGGACGAAAATGACATAAATGTTCCTCCAATGACACAAACACACTTATTGGATGCACAAGATTGCATAAAAACCCTAATTGGACAAGAATAAGACTAGGGAGGACGAAAATGACCTAAATGTTCATCCAATGACAGAAATGAACTTATTGTTTGCACAAGATTGGTTAAAAACCCTAATTGGACAAGAATAAGCATAGGGAGGACGAAAATGACCTAAATGTTCCTCCAATGACACAAACACACCTATTGGATGCACAAGATTGCATAAAAACCCTAATTGGACAAGAATAAGACTAGGGAGGACGAAAATGACCTAAATGTTCATCCAATAACACAAACACACCTATTGGATGCACAAGATTGGTTAAAAACCTTAATTGGACAAGAATAAGCCTAGGGATGCCGAAAATGACCTAAATGTTCGTCCAATGACACAAACACACCTATTGAATGCACAAGATTGCATAAAAACCCTAATTGGACAAGAATAAGACTAGGGAGGACGAAAATGACCTAAATGTTCATCCAATGACATAAACACACCTATTGGATGCACAAGATTGCATAAAAACCCTAATTCGACAAGAATAAGACTAGGGAGGACGAAAATGACCTAAATGTTCCTCCAATGACACAAACACACCTATTGGATGCACAAGATTGCATAAAATCCCTAATTGGACAAGAATAAGACTAGGGAGGACGAAAATGACCTAAATGTTCCTCCAATGACACAAACACACGTATTGGATGCACAAGATTGCATAAAAACCCTAATTGGACAAGAATAAGACTAGGGAGGACGAAAATGACCTAAATGTTCATCCAATGACTAAAATGAACTTATTGGATGCACAAGATTGGTTAAAAACCCTAATTGGACAAGAATAAGCATAGGGAGGACGAAAATTACCTAAATGTTCATCCAATGACACAAACACACATATTGGATGCACAAGATTGCTTAAAACCCTAATTGGACAAGAATAAGACTAGGGAGGACGAAAATGACCTAAATGTTCATCGAAGGACACAAATGAACTTATTGGATGCACAAGATTGGTTAAAAACCCTAATTGGACAAGAATAAGCCTAGGGAGGACGAAAATGACCTAAAAGTTCGTCCAATGACACAAACACACCTATTGGATGCACAAGATTGCATAAAAACCCTAATTGGACAAGAATAAGACTAGGGAGGACGAAAATGACCTAAATGTTCATCCAATGACCCAAATGAACTTATTGTATGCACAAGATTGGTTAAAAACCCTAATTGGACAAGAATAAGCATAGGGAGGACGAAAATTACCTAAATGTTCATCCAATGACACAAACACACATAATGGATGCACAAGATTGCTTAAAACCCTAATTGGACAAGAATAAGAATAGGGAGGATGAAAATGACCTAAATGTTCATCGAATGACACAAATGATCTTATTGGATGCACAAGATTGGTTAAAAACCCTAATTGGACAAGAATAAGCCTAGGGAGGACGAAAATGACCTAAAAGTTCGTCCAATGACACAAACACACCTATTGGATGCACAAGATTGCATAAAAACCCTAATTGGACAAGAATAAGACTAGGGAGGACGAAAATGACATAAATGTTCCTCCAATGACACAAACACACTTATTGGATGCACAAGATTGCATAAAAACCCTAATTGGACAAGAATAAGACTAGGGAGGACGAAAATGACCTAAATGTTCATCCAATGACACAAATGAACTTATTGTATGCACAAGATTGGTTAAAAACCCTAATTGGACAAGAATAAGCATAGGGTGGACGAAAATGACCTAAATGTTCATCCAATGACACAAACACACATATTGGATGCACAAGATTGCTTAAAACCCTAATTGGACAAGAATAAGACTAGGGAGGACGAAAATGACCTAAATGTTCATCCAATGACACAAATGAACTTATTGGATGCACAAGATTGGTTAAAAATCCTAATTAGACAAGAATAAGCCTAGGGAGGAAAAACATGACCTAAATGTTCATCCAATGACACAAATGAACTTATTGGATGCACAAGATTGGTTAAAAACCCTAATTGGACAAGAATAAGCCTAGGCATGACGAAAATGACCTAAATGTTCGTCCAATGACACAAACACACCTATTGGATGCACAAGATTGCATAAAAACCCTAATTGGACAAGAATAAGACTAGGGAGGACGAAAATGACCTAAATGTTCATCCAATGACACAAATGAACTTATTGGATGCACAAGATTGGTTAAAAACCCTAATTGGACAAGAATAAGCATATGGAGTACGAAAATGACCTAAATGTTCGTCCAATGACACAAACCCACATATTGGATGCACAAGATTGCTTAAAACCCTAATTGGACAAGAATAAGACTAGGGAGGACGAAAATGACCTAAATGTTCATCCAATGACACAAATGAACTTATTGGATGCACAAGATTGGTTAAAAACCCTAATTGGACAAGAATAAGCATAGGGAGAACAAAAATGACCTAAATGTTCATCCAATGACACAAACACACATATTGGATGCACAAGATTGCTTAAAACCCTAATTGGACAAGAATAAGACTAGGGAGGACGAAAATGACCTAAATGTTCATCCAATGACACAAATGAACTTATTGGATGCACAAGATTGGTTGAAAACCATAATTGGACAAGAATAAGCCTATGGAGGACGAAAATGACCTAAATGTTCGTCCAATGACACAAACACACCTATTGGATGCACAAGATTGCATAAAAACCCTAATTGGACAAGAATAAGACTAGGGAGGACGAAAATGACCTAAATGTTCATCCAATGACACAAATGAACTTATTGTATGCACAAGATTGGTTAAAAACCCTAATTGGACAAGAATAAGCATAGGGAGGTCGAAAATTACCTAAATGTTCATCCAATGACACAAACACACATATTGGATGCACAAGATTGCTTAAAACTCTAATTGGACAAGAATAAAACTAGGGATGACGAAAATGACCTAAATGTTCATCCAATGACACAAATGAACTTATTGGATGCACAAGATTGGTTAAAAACCCTAATTGGACAAGAATAAGCCTAGGGAGGACGAAAATGACCTAAATGTTCGTCCAATGACACAAACACACCTATTGGATGCACAAGATTGCATAAAAACCCTAATTGGACAAGAATAAGCCTAGGGAGGACGAAAATGACCTAAATGTTCATCCAATGACACAAATGAACTTATTGGATGCACAAGATTGGTTGAAAACCCTAATTGGACAAGAATAAGCATAGGGAGGACGAAAATGACCTAAATGTTCGTCCAATGACACAAACACACCTATTGGATGCACAAGATTGCATAAAAACCCTAATTGGACAAGAATAAGACTAGGGAGGACGAAAATGACCTAAATGTTCATCCAATGACACAAATGAACCTATTGGATGCACAAAATTGCCTAAAAACCCTATTTGGACAAGAATAAGACTAGGGAGGACGAAAATGACCTAAATGTTCATCCAATGACACAAATGAACTTATTGGATGCACAAGATTGGTTAACACACCTATTGGATGCACAAGATTGCATAAAAACCCTAATTGGACAAGAATAAGCCTAGGGAGGACGAAAATGACCTAAATGTTCGTCCAATGACACAAACACACCTATTGGATGCACAAGATTGCATAAAAACCCTAATTGGACAAGAATAAGACTAGGGAGGACGAAAATGACCCAAATGTTCCTCCAATGACACAAACACACCTATTGGATGCCCAAGATTGCATAAAAACCCTAATTTGACAAGAATAAGACTAGGGAGGACGAAAATGACCTAAATGTTCCTCCAATGACACAAACACACCTATTGGATGCATAAGATTGCATAAAAACCCTAATTGGACAAGAATAAGACTAGGGAGGACGTAAATGACCTAAATGTTCCACCAATGACACAAATGAACTTATTGGATGCACAAGGTTGTTTAAAAACCTTAATTGGACAAGAATAAGCCTAGGGAGGACGAAAATGACCTAAATGTTCGTCCAATGACACAAACACACCTATTGGATGCACAAGATTGCATAAAAACCCTTATTGGCCAAGAATAAGCATAGGGAGGACGAAAATGACCTAAATGTTCATCCAATGACACAAACACACATATTGGATGCACAATATTGCTTAAAACCCTAATTGGACAAGAATAAGACTATGGATGACGAAAATGACCTAAATGTTAATCCAATGACACAAATGAACTTATTGGATGCACAAGATTGGTTAAAAACCCTAATTGGACAAGAATAAGCCTAGGGAGGACGAAAATGACCTAAATGTTCGTCCAATGACACAAACACACCTATTGGATGCACAAGATTGCATAAAAACCCTAATTGGACAAGAATAAGACTAGGGAGGACGAAAATGACCTAAATGTTCCTCCAATGACACAAACACACCTATTGGATGCACAAGATTGCATAAAAACCCTAATTGGACAAGAATAAGACTAGGGAGGACGAAAATGACCTAAATGTTCATCCAATGACACAAATGAAATTATTGGATGCACAAGATTGGTTAAAAACCCTAATTGGACAAAAATAAGTCTAGGGAGGACGAAAATGACCTAAATGTTCGTCCAATGACACAAACACACCTATTGGATGCACAAGATTGCATAAAAACCCTAATTGGACAAGAATAAGACTAGGGAGGACGAAAATGACCTAAATGTTCATCCAATGACACAAATGAACTTATTGGATGCACAAGATTGGTTAAAAACCCTAATTGGACAAGAATAAGCATAGGGAGGACGAAAATGACCTAAATGTTCCTCCAATGACACAAACACACCTATTGGATGCACAAGATTGCATAAAAACCCTAATTCGACAAGAATAAGACTAGGGAGGACGAAAATGACCTAAATGTTGATTCAATGACACAAATGAACTTATTGGATGCACAAGATTGGTTAAAACCCCTAATTGGACAAGAATAAGACTAGGGAGGATGAAAATTACCTAAATGTTCGTCCAATGACACAAACACACCTATTGGATGCACAAGATTGCGCAAAAACCCTAATTGGACAAGAATAAGACTAGGGAGGACGAAAATGACCTAAATGTTCCTCCAATGACACAAACACACCTATTGGATGCACAAGATTGCATAAAAACCCTAATTGGATAAGAATAAGACTAGGGAGGACGAAAATGACCTAAATGTTCATCCAATGACCCAAATGAACTTATTGTATGCACAAGATTGGTTAAAAACCCTAATTGGACAAGAATAAGCATAGGGAGGACGAAAATTACCTAAATGTTCATCCAATGACACAAACACACATAATGGATGCACAAGATTGCTTAAAACCCTAATTGGACAAGAATAAGAATAGGGAGGATGAAAATGACCTAAATGTTCATCGAATGACACAAATGATCTTATTGGATGCACAAGATTGGTTAAAAACCCTAATTGGACAAGAATAAGCCTAGGGAGGACGAAAATGACCTAAAAGTTCGTCCAATGACACAAACACACCTATTGGATGCACAAGATTGCATAAAAACCCTAATTGGACAAGAATAAGACTAGGGAGGACGAAAATGACATAAATGTTCCTCCAATGACACAAACACACTTATTGGATGCACAAGATTGCATAAAAACCCTAATTGGACAAGAATAAGACTAGGGAGGACGAAAATGACCTAAATGTTCATCCAATGACACAAATGAACTTATTGTATGCACAAGATTGGTTAAAAACCCTAATTGGACAAGAATAAGCATAGGGTGGACGAAAATGACCTAAATGTTCATCCAATGACACAAACACACATATTGGATGCACAAGATTGCTTAAAACCCTAATTGGACAAGAATAAGACTAGGGAGGACGAAAATGACCTAAATGTTCATCCAATGACACAAATGAACTTATTGGATGCACAAGATTGGTTAAAAATCCTAATTAGACAAGAATAAGCCTAGGGAGGAAAAACATGACCTAAATGTTCATCCAATGACACAAATGAACTTATTGGATGCACAAGATTGGTTAAAAACCCTAATTGGACAAGAATAAGCCTAGGCATGACGAAAATGACCTAAATGTTCGTCCAATGACACAAACACACCTATTGGATGCACAAGATTGCATAAAAACCCTAATTGGACAAGAATAAGACTAGGGAGGACGAAAATGACCTAAATGTTCCTCCAATGACACAAACACACCTATTGGATGCACAAGATTGCATAAAAACCCTAATTGGACAAGAATAAGACTAGGGAGGACGAAAATGACCTAAATGTTCATCCAATGACACAAATGAACTTATTGGATACACAAGGTTTGTTAAAAACCATAATTGGACAAGAATAAGCCTAGGGAGGCCGAAAATGACCTAAATGTTCAACCAATGACACAAATGAACTTATTGGATGCACAAGGTTGGTTAAAAACCCTAATTGGACAAGAATAAGCCTAGGGAGGACGAAAATGACCTAAATGTTCATCCAATGACACAAATGAACTTATTGAATGCACAAGGTTGGTTCAAAACCCTAATTGGACAAGAATAAGCCTAGGGAGGATGAAAATGAAATAAATATTTGTCCAATGACACAAACACACCTATTGGATGCACAGGATTGCACAAAAACCCTAATCGGACAAAAATAAGCCTAGGGAGGACGAAAATGACCTAAATGTTCGTCCAATGACACAAACACACCTATTGGATGCACAAGATTGCATAAAAACCCTAATTGGACAAGAATAAGACTAGGGAGGACGAAAATGACCTAAATGTTCATCCAATGACACAAACACACCTATTGGATGCACAAGATTGCATAAAAACCCTAATTGGACAAGAATAAGACTAGGGAGGACGAAAATGACCTAAATGTTCATCCAATGACACAAATGAACTTATTGGATGCACAAGATTGGTTAAAAACCCTAATTGGACAAGAATAAGCTTAGGGAGGACGAAAATGACCTAAATGTTCGTCCAATGACACAAACACACCTATTGGATGCACAAGATTGCATAAAAACCCTAATTGGACAAGAATAAGACTAGGGAGGACGAAAAAGACCTAAATGTTCCTCCAATGACACAAACACACCTATTGGATGCACAAGATTGCATAAAAACCCTAATTGGACAAGAATAAGACTAGGGAGGACGAAAATGACCTAAATGTTCATCCAATGACACAAATGAACTTATTGGATGCACAAGATTGGTTAAAAACCCTAATTGGGCAAGAATAAGCCTATGGAGTACGAAAATGACCTAAATGTTCCACCAATGACACAAACACACCTATTGGATGCACAAGATTGCATAAAAACCCTAATTGGACAAGAATAAGCCTAGGGAGGACGAAAATGACCTAAATGTTCCTCCAATGACACAAACACACCTATTGGATGCACAAGATTGCATAAAAACCATAATTCGACAAGAATAAGACTAGGGAGGACGAAAATGACCTAAATGTTCCTCCAATGACACAAACACACGTATTGGATGCACAAGATTGCATAAAAACCCTAATTGGACAAGAATAAGACTAGGGAGGACGAAAATGACCTAAATGTTCATCCAATGACTAAAATGAACTTATTGGATGCACAAGATTGGTTAAAAACCCTAATTGGACAAGAATAAGCATAGGGAGGACGAAAATTACCTAAATGTTCATCCAATGACACAAACACACATATTGGATGCACAAGATTGCTTAAAACCCTAATTGGACAAGAATAAGCCTAGGGAGGACGTAAATGACCTAAATGTTCGTCCAATGACACAAACACACCTATTGGATGCACAAGATTGCATAAAAACCATAATTGGACAAGAATAAGACTAGGGGGGACGAAAATGACCTAAATGTTCCTCCAATGACACAAACACACCTATTGGATGCACAAGATTGCATAAAAACCCTAATTGGACAAGAATAAGACTAGGGAGGACGAAAATGACCTAAATGTTCATCCAATGACACAAATGAACTTATTGGATGCACAAGATTGGTTAAAAACCCTAATTGGACAAGAATAAGCATAGGGAGGACGAAAATGACCTAAACGTTCATCCAATGACACAAACACACCTATTGGATGCACAAGATTGCTTAAAACCCTAATTGGACAAGAATAAGACTAGGGAGGACGAAAATGACCTAAATGTTCATCCAATGACACAAATGAACTTATTGAATGCACAAGATTGGTTAAAAACCCTAATCGGACAAGAATAAGCCTAGGAAGGACGAAAATGACCTAAATGTTCTTCCAATGACACAAACACACCTATTGGATGCACAAGATTGCATAAAAACCCTAATTGGGCAAGAATAAGACTAGGGAGGACGAAAATGACCTAAATATTCCTCCAATGACACAAACACACCTATTGGATGCACAAGATTGCATAAAAACCCTAATTGGACAAGAATAAGACTAGGGAGGACGATAATGACCTAAATGTTCATCCAATGACACAAATGAACTTATTGGATGCACAAGATTGGTTAAAAACCCTAAATGGACAAGAATAAGCCTAGGGAGGACGAAAATGACCTAAATGTTCGTCCAATGACACAAACACACCTATTGGATGCACAAGATTGCATAAAAACCCTAATTGGACAAGAATAAGACTAGGGAGGACGAAAATGACCTAAATGTTCATCCAATGACACAAATGAACTTATTGGATGCACAAGATTGGTTAAAAACCCTAATTGGACAAGAATAAGCATATGGAGTACGAAAATGACCTAAATGTTCGTCCAATGACACAAACCCACATATTGGATGCACAAGATTGCTTAAAACCCTAATTGGACAAGAATAAGACTAGGGAGGACGAAAATGACCTAAATGTTCATCCAATGACACAAATGAACTTATTGGATGCACAAGATTGGTTAAAAACCCTAATTGGACAAGAATAAGCCTAGGGAGGACGAAAATGACCTAAATGTTCATCCAATGACACAAATGAACTTATTGGATGCACAAGATTGGTTAAAAACCCTAATTGGACAATAATATGCCTAGGGAGG